>KK115005.1:245633-258367 GCA_000611955.2 Stegodyphus mimosarum | reverse complement strand
TTGTCTTCGAGGGAACTAAAATCATTAAACCTCGTTTCAAATTCAGTTGTTAAATTTGCAATTTTTTCTGCGTATTTTTGATACGAACAAGTATCATCTAAACTTGATTTGTTCATGCTGCACGTCGGGAAGTGCGTCAAATCTTCATTTTTAAGTTGTTTTTCCCAAAGAACTAGTTGACATTTGAATGCTTTAATTATGTCAAACATGTTCGTAATGATATGATCTTTTCCTTGTAATGATAAATTTAAATCGGTTAAGTGTTTGGTTATATTAACCAAGAAAGATAAATCTTGTATCCATATTGGATCGTAAAACAAACTTACGTCTTGATTTTTCGTTTTTAAAAACTGACATATTTATTCTTTCAAATCCCAGAATTGTTTGAGAATCTTGGAGCAAGATAACCAACGTACCCCGGTATAGTAGGAAAAACCCGAATATTCACTATCTAACTCACTTAAGAAAGCAGTGAATTGACGCTGATTTAAACCTCGAGATCTTATAAAATTTATAACTTTTTTTGTATATGACAAAACATTCTCCATATTTATTACTTTCGTGCATAGAACTTCTTGATGTATAATACAATGCATAAGATGAATGTTTGAACCGTGAATTTCACTAAGTTTTTTTTCTTAGTAATGCTACGAAGCCCTTGTTTTTCCCGGTCATTGATGGAGCGCCATCTGTAGCTACTGAATTTAATTTTGCGAAAGGTAGATTGTATTTCTGCAGAAGTCCAAAAACACAAGTAAATATATCTTCTCCTGTGGTAGTACCAGGCATCGGTATTAGTTCCAGTAATTCCTCAAAAATGTTAAAATTCTTGTCACAAGAACGAAGGGGGTTGGGTTATTCAATTACGGCAAAGCACACGAGGGCTATCTGCCTAAGGGGAGGGATGTCTTCGTGGAGGACTTTCTAAGGGAAACTGGCTCGTATACACGTTACACATGGGGAAAACCACGAAAACTCCCATGCAGCCAGCCCGTTCGCGGGATTCGAACCTCGGACCGAACTACCAGTGTTCAACGTCTTTACCGCTCGGCCGCTGGTGGGCTCAAGAACGAAGGAACACTGCTAATTGAGCTTTGCCACTAATGTCAGTGCTCTCGTCACAGGCAATGGAGAAACTTTCGAAACTGGATGATTTTGCTTTGATCTGATCACTTAAATTAGCGGCTAAATCAGTAACTCTTTCCGCAACTGTATTTCGAGACAATGAAATTGATTGAAAAGCCTTCACATTTCCAGGACAAACAATTTCTCCAGCTTTCATTAGGCATTCCTTGATGAAATCACCGTCAGTAAAAGGCTTCGAATGTTTAGCTATCAACTCGGACAAGACGTAGCTTGCATGTACCGCCGCTTCACTTTCTTGCAATACTTTACTAAACATGGACTGTTGCTTTTTCACTCCTAACTTGAGCTCTTTCAACTTTTCTTCTCTCATTAATCCTTCGTAATTGTTATATTTCGATTTGTGTTGTTCGTAATGACGTTTAATATTATATAACTTTGGTACATTAATAGTATTATTACATATCAAGCAGATTATTTTATCTTTTATTTCACAGCAAAAATATTCTAATTCCCATTTTACTTGGAATATTCTATGTTCGTCAGCGATTTTTCGTTTAATTTTACTACCACTTGGTTTTGATATAGACATACTGAATATAAAGGGCTGGAATAAACACGGTTAACGTTAAAAAGTTAACAAAAATTTATTCTTTCCACAAGAGATAAATCAAAATGCTGAAATATTTCTTCAAAAATATTCTAACAATATCACAAAATGTCAAACGTTTAGCAAAAATCAATTCAAAACAGAGAAACTAATTCTATCTCACAGCGAAATTGCTGTTATTGCTAAACTAATTGCTAAACAAACAGTTCGCTAGAACTACAGCTACTTCTGAGATGAGTTGTTGGTTCTCGGCTTTTATAAGCTTTATAATTAATTTCTCGAATATACTGGAAACATCTATAAATATCTGGATTTTTGTGGATGGCAACAGCAATTATTTATTAGGTATTAAATGCACGCGCTATTCTATTTTTAACCTTCCAACGCAGCTGTCTTTTCAAAAATCGTCTGCGTTGCTAAGGCAACATGAAGCAAATCTAATTACAATTCTAAATAAAAAAAACTAACTAAATAAATAACTATGAAATCCGTAACAATATGAATTAAGTAATAATTAATAATAAAGCAAAGTGCATGCACATGCATGCACCAATATATCGTACAAAACTATGATTGGAAAACTGAGACCATGAGTTCGGCCACATTCGGCTATCGGGGGATGCGTACAAGTTCTGAGTGCACGTGTCCCCCAAAAGCCGAAGGTAGCTGAACGCAAGCTATTCACACGCATTTGTAATTTAAGTAGTGTGTGTATCAGCTCGCTGTGAGTAATCTAACAACACTGAATAAATTATCGTTAATTACTTAGCAGTAAACATTTCATTTTTTTCTTCGTCGATGTGTTATTTTATTATTATATATTATTATTATATGTAGAGATTATTTGCCGATATATTGGCCGGGCTGCAAAAATATTTGTTGTGGGCCGCATGCGGCCCGTGGGCCGCGAGTTTGACATCCTTGCCCTAAATGAAGAATTTCTACGGGAAATTAGCCTCTATGCAAGGGAAAGACCACAAAATGCTTGTGCAGGCAGCCTCACTCACTTATAAATCCAAATCTAGAACGACGTACCGATGTTTAGCTGTCTTCTTTGTTTGTAAATGTAAAAAGAAGAAAAGGCTTATAACGTTGAATGGTCTTTAATTTTGACATAGTTGAAGGCCTAATAAAAAACTGCTATTATGTGAAGTAAAAAAATTGCGAGAGTTGAATAGTTGAAATGTGCATACCAATTGCATTTAAAGTTAGAACTGCTGATATTTAATTAACTGCATTCATAAATTAGTATTATGGATTACATGGCAGCATTGTGCAAATTTTAGAGACACAGCTCATAATCACTAAAGAATAAGCGGTTTTGAAATAGTCCACGTGGCTACTGTTTCTGCATAACTAACATTCAAGAAGAAGTTTAGGTTTACTGATATATTATAAGGATGATTAATTTTTGACGGTAAGTGCATTTCAATTATATTATACCGAAAACGCATAGGTGTTTTCTTTTACAAGAGAATATTAGCTGCTATTCTCAGTCTTGCCACGATGGATTTCCTGGACTTGTGCTGCTGTTTCTGTCAGAGAAGTGAGGTAAGTCACAACAACAGCATAAGTTAAAGATTCTGTGCAACGTAGAAAAGCAATATTCTCCAGACGGACGGGAAATGTAAATGCATATTAACAAAATATAACATAAAGAAACACGAAAAAAATGGAAAGATTGCAAGTTATCAAAATTCCTCATTGATATAAAAAAAAATCTTTTTGCCGACTTTACCCGTTTTTTCAATCTTATATATATATTTTCTTTTTTGTCTGTTTGCTTGTAATATTGCAGGTGTACAAATAAGTATTTCTTACTACTATATAGAATAACTAAACTCGGCGCTAGATTATTCTGTGCGGAAATTACGTAAGGCATGTAGTTAAAAACATCTTTTATTATTTGCATTAATAATTAAAATGTTTGTAAAAAATATTAGTTACTAGCCGCTGCGCGGCCAGCCTTCGTCTGGCTTTTAAGTGTACCAGAAAAAGGCCTAAAGAGAACACCAAACATTAAATTTGAAAACTGCACAGAATTTTACTCTGCAGAACAATTTTATCGAGAAAGAAACAAACAACAACGGAAAAAATATTCAGTTAAAAATGCATTACCTATAAAAAGCATACAATGAAATAAGCAATATCTCTTAATACAAATACAAATTATCCTAATAAATAAATTAACCAACTTCCCGCTGCCTTCTCTAGACAAACGTCCAGTATCCAAGAGAAACATTAAATTTAAAAATTGCACAGAATTATCGCCCTCATTTTTCCGGTTGGCAATAGTGCTGATATCAGCAACAATGGCTGCGTGCCATTGTTGTTCATATAATGAGAGAAAATCATCAATTTGATACTATTTCATAAAAAAAACCTCATTCGAATTTTGAAAAATCGATGTGCACTGGCTCTTGTCTAGGTGTACCAGATTTCATAGGCCTGGGTCTATTAGCTTAGGCGCTGTACGAACGAAAGGGCACCTACACACACAGAAAGACTCGTCCTTTTAAATATAGATATATACATTAATTAAACAATTTACCTTTGCAAAAAGAAACAATCTTTCAATTTCTTAAACTGTTCAATAGAGTGAAATCTCGCTTTGCTATAGCCCATTATGTCTTAAAATGGCGCAATTTCGTCAGAAAACATAAAATAATAAAAAACAAATCTAATTCGAATTTCGAACTCGCTTCGAGGTGCACTGGCTCATGCAAAAAAAACCTTGCAAAACTTTTCAATATCTTACAAACAGTGAAATAAGCAAAAAATAACATGAAAGAAACTCAAAAAACAAAACATTTCGCGCAGAATTTTACTCTGCAGAACAACTTTATCAAAAAAGAAATCAATAGAAATGTATTATATATATAAAAAATGACAATGAAATATGCAGTATCCCTTAATACAAATATTACTTATCCTAATAAATAAATTAACCAACTTCCCTTTGCAAAATCTTAAGAACTCAAATGGTATAAACAGATTAAGAACTTAACCAGATTAAAAAATATCATGCAAAACTTTTTTATAATTAAAATTATATATAATTAAAACATAATATTACAATGAAATAAGCAATATCCCTTGATACAAATGTTAATTATCCTAATAAAGTAATTAAACAATTTACCGTTGCAAAAAGAAACAACTTTTTAATTTCTTAAACTTTTCAGTCTCTTAAAAACAGTAACATAAGAAATACGATGAAAAATTGTTGCCAAACCGAAATTTTTAAAAGAATGAAACTATTCAAAATGATGCAATTTCATCAAAAATCTATCAACAACAATAAGAAAGGAAAATTGTTGCCAAAACTACATTTTAAAATATCTGAGATGTGAGAAGTGTATTCGGAAGCTTCATTTAAAAAATTTTAAAAAAATACAAAATATTATTATTTTTCCAAAATTCTTTTTTTAAAAGGAGTCGAAAGGATTAAAGTTCAACGTGTCCAAAAATCAAAGGAAAATAAACAGCACATTTTTTAAAATAAGTTTTTTTTAAAAAAATTCCGCTGAAAAGGTGTTAAGCTCACCTTCCTAAATAAATTCGTATTTAATCGATTTATTGAAATACGAAATTTATTTTAAGTTCGTAAAATAGCTAAGTGTCTACGCTTCACGACGATGTAAAAATGAAATGTATAGAGTGAAATCTCGCTTTCCTGTAGCCCATTATGTCTCAAAATGACGCGATTTGGTCACAAAACATAAAATAAAAAAAATTCTAATTCGAATTTCGAAAAAATCGCTTCGAGGTGCACTGGCTTTTGTGTAGATACACCTGTGTACCAAATTTCGTGGCCCTGGGTCTATTAGCTTACTCGCAACACGAACGAAAGACACACACACGCACGAGCACGCGCACGCACGCACGCACGCACGCACGCACACACACACACACACACACACACACACACACACACACACACACACACACACACACACACACAGACTCTTTGTTTTATTATACGTAGAGATGTGTATTATATAACACATGAATTAGATCTGTTAAACGTTACCCCAACTTGAGGTATTATTAAAAATAAACTGAAGATAAATTACTAAAAATATTTGCACCTTGCTTTTAAATCGCTGAGATAATTAAGCAACGTACTGTTTTAATTCTGTTTAGAGCATAAACTGCAGATCTTATGAAACATCGAATAACAACATCTTCAAAACTGATAGTTTACCCGTCCTGATGGACTGTAAATGCTCCGGTAATGTAATGCATCGCAATTTGGGAAAAATGGAAAATTTAATTTCTTATCCCAAATTTTCGTATGGATTCTTTAATAGATTCGTGAGTCGACCATGACAAAGAACAATAACATGGTAACTTTCAATTATTATTCTGGAATTTGAAGGGTTAGGTTACAATTATTTAGTTCTTTTAATTTGTTTGTCGTCTTTAGATTTCTAAGAAATTGATTTTCCTTTGTAAGTGTAGTAGAATACGGTATCATACTGCATTCGTTCTTTGCCTAATTCTTTCGTAAAACATTGAAATGAAAATAAAATAAACTAACTGATAAAGGAAAAATAACCGCTTTGTGTTCCAGTAAATGTTGATTTGTAGTTTGTTTAAGGTGGCAGTAGAGGTGTACTGTATAACAGCTGTTGATTAAAAAGAATTAATTTTTGAAAAACAGGATTCTACCCAAAAAAAGTAATACATTCAGTGCAGAGATAAAAATTAAATTCAACTTTAAGTGTAAATATTAAACACAAATTGAAGTTATATGAAAGCATCAAATATAAATTCAACTTTTATGAAAGCATCGAATACAAAATCACACTGCGAGCTAATTTTAAATGTTCAACGGTGCGTACAAATATAAATTTAGGACATAAAAATCCAAAATATTTTTCAGTTGTTTTCGTTGGGAAAGACGTACTGCGATTTTCTCTTTTCCTTTCTACTTTACCAAAATTTATCCTTTTGAAGCGAAACAGATTAATTATAAACTTCTCAATTACTAAAAAAGAGAAGGAGAAAAAGTTTTTTATTTATTTTTTTCATTGGTAAGAAAAAACGATTCTTCTGTTAATTTAATTAAATAAAATTTGCGTTACGAAATAAATTGAGATTTATTTAATATCATTCATTAGAAACTTTATGTTGTAAGAATTGCTGTTTTTTTTCATGTTTTCTACTCCGAATAAACCTATTGGCTCTAAAGTGTAACTACAAATATATATGACTGTGTTAACCAAAAATGCTAAATGTTAAGAGTATCTAAATACTTTTGGCAATACGTGCTTTGAATGTTAGAAGATTTAGAAAAGGAAAATGAAAACAATTGAATTTCAAGTGCTTACAGGAAAACTCGAAAGAATGGTCACACGTTGCGAGAGTTGTAGTGTTAGATGAGACACAGAGCATATCGGAATTGGAACGTAAGAGTAATTATGAGGGGGTTTTAAAGAAAGAAAAAAAATTAACAATTTATAAAGTTTGGTTGACTTTCACTTGTCAAATCTCAGCACGTACAACATTTCACTGGCGCCCAGAACTATTGGATAACTTGTGAACTGGCATTTGACGCAAAATTACCAACTAATAATTCTGTGAACTTAGCGTATGAGCTAATCTAAAGCTTCGGAAGCTGAAAATATGTATTGCTTTTTTATTAGTTCGCAGTATACGCGGTTTTCAAAGCAGAAATAAAGAGGTTGGAATGTGGCTCTCCTGAATTTCTCCACATATAACGCAAATAAAAATAATTCCATTGAAAAATACTTCACTAAAGTAGCCTTTTCGTTATAAAATTTACTAACCTATGTTTGCCATGGATTAAAATTATCTTCACTTTACTTCTGCCCTTACTATCAAGAATAAGGATCAGAGTATTTTCCAATATTGGAAATTACCGAAATGCAAGTGAAGTTGCTTTTAATCTTGCTAATGCAATTTGGAAGCGGAAAAGCGTAAATAATAATCTATTTATCATTTGCCGAAGGTAACAAAGCATATTTAT
This sequence comes from Stegodyphus mimosarum, assembly GCA_000611955.2. Classification (NCBI taxonomy): domain Eukaryota; kingdom Metazoa; phylum Arthropoda; class Arachnida; order Araneae; family Eresidae; genus Stegodyphus; species Stegodyphus mimosarum. The sequence continues at coordinate 250,679 of KK115005.1, read as the reverse complement.
GCAAAAGATGAATGTAAAGACCCTGGTTATACATGGAGAGTCGAGTGAGCAGATCGCCGACAAAATCAGAATGCTTGTAGTTTGTGTTGTGGAGTTCCAACTTTTTATCTAACAGCTAAATGTGAGGAACCTCGTGAATAGATAAGTGAATAATCGCTTGAGTTCGTGAAACAGAGACGTAAGACTCAAGAAGGGTTAATTATCCTTTATTTCTCAAAATAAGAATTAACACAGTCGGTTCCTTTCTGAGAGCGTACAGCAAAGCCTGCACTTGGGCTTGAACTTAAAGTAATAAGAACTAAAACTTAACTAATGCTTAGCTAAAAAGATATAGCCGAAGCTATCAAGACTTTAAGTAGCTGGCCCCTAAATCTCAATTAAGTTGGCGAAGCTATCAAGGACCTGAAGTACGGCCGAGCGTAGTAAGAGCTTAGAGAGAGACGTAGCCAAAAGGCATTCCATAGAATAATTCTACAGAACGCCGGCATTCTATAGAATGTCTAGGCATTGTATATAATACCGGAAGTTTTTAGGCAAAGTATGAAATATGAGAATTATTACATACTTTGCCTAGGCAGTGTATGTAATACCTAGGCATGCTATAGAATGACAAATGGTGTTTAGGCAAAGTATGAAAAAAGGTCTTGATAAGGCTATTATATAAATGACGTGCATTCCTCAAAAATACAAATGTTTTTCTGAAAAAATAATGAGAGTGCCAATTAAAAAAAGATATTCAAAATACGTAAAGAAAAATGAAAGTTATACAAAACAAAATTTATGCCTTTCTTATTAAGGGAAACAAAATTTTCATATAAAAAATAAGAAATTAAAATTAATTTACTTTTTGCAGCATGATAGGCTTGAATGACATTTTGAATTACATTTCATTACATTTTTCACGCAAAGACATTGTTTCGCACATACGTTTGACGAATCCTTGGCCGCTTCCACTGCATTGTGAAACTGCAAATGACCGGAGAGGAATTTTGTGGTCAGGAATATCTTCAATTCTAAGCATAAAGTGAATTGTGATCTCGCATATACTTGTTTTAAAATTCCTTCAGATGTTCCAAGTCGGTAGAAACCATCCTCTGTCACACTCATTACAACTGCTAATATATTCCGCGAATCACCTCGCCCCTTGTCGATGTCAGGGTTAGGAATTCGCACAGTTATTCCCAAATAATCGGTGGGAAATTATTTTTTCGAAATCGTTTTCGCTTTTTTGGCTTGCATTTTCAGATTAATTTTAAAATTTATTTTACTTTCAATAGCATTTTCAGTTTTGAAACAAAAGGTGAAAAAATATTCATTTCATCGTCTTTACTAGCATGGCCCCATAAGGTATGAATTTTTTTATGACACTTTTTGCAGGAAAATGCATCACTCGTTTCCTTCAAACACGCACAACAGGTATCAGAAACGGAAATCTTTTCGGTCAGAATGTCTTCATCATATTGGCATTGTTACGGATTGTGTATTTATTTAGCTATTTTTAATAGAATTGTAATTCTGCGCGAGACGAGTTTTAAGAGAAAGCTACGCCGAAAAAGTAAAAATACAGGAGCACGGGCATTTAACGTTTTAATAAATAGATATCTCATAATTGTACTGTTTTGCTGTCCAGAAAAATCGAGAGAATACCAGAATATTCTAGTTCTAGATTAAAAAGTTTATAAAAGTCGGATTAAAACATCTCAGCTCAGTTGTTTTAAGCGAACTGTTGTTGCTTACTTAGTGCTGTTATTGATTGTGACGAATTCGCGGTGAGTTCGAATTATCTTTCTCTGTTTTGAATTGAGTTCCCAAAGAAGAAGCGGGAATTTTTTTTCCCAAATTCCTTTTCATTTCTTTTGGATTGTATTTCTAGATTGATTTCACAATTCCTTTTGCCTTCAATAAAATTTTCAATTCTGAAACAAAGGGTGCGCAAAATATCTATTTAATCATTTTTACTAGCATGGCCACAGAAGGTATGAATTTTTTATCGACACTTCTTGCATGCATGTACGTGCATTACTCGTTTTCTTTAAACACGCACAACGGTATCAGAAACGGAAATCTCTTCGGTAAGCATGCCTTCACCATGTTGGTTTAATCCACTATAGACTATAATCTGATCCATGTTGTTTGAAGCAGGCTCTTTTTCTTGCATAATCTGACTAGTTTCATCTTTTTCTATTGTTTGGATGCTTCTTATTACTATTTCCAGCTGACATAAGAATTGGAGATGTGTATTTCATACTGCGAAGGTTTCTCATTTGGCATTCTATAGAATGCTTAGGAAATGTGTGAAATATGAATCGTTTCATGCATTGCCGACTAGTTTTAGGTATTATATACAATGCCTAGGCTTTCATAGAATGCCGGGTTTCAAACTTTACCGTTAACATATACAATATAATTTGTAAAATGACGCGAGACATGCAATTAATTTGGGGGGGTTAAAATTAGTGTTACTTATGAAATAAACGAAATCGCAACCGAAAGTGCTTTCTATCATCATTTTAGAAATAATTCTACTGCAAATGATAGAAGCTGTTTTGCGAAATTTTCAGTTTGAACAATCCGTGGAACTTAATCATACCTTTGGCAGTTCCAGTGTCGAAAAAATCTTAACGAAGCGAAAGAAAATTTGCATGTTATAAACTTGAAGAAAAATGTGCACGCTTCTGCATTAGGGTAATTAATATTTAATCATTCTGAATTCATTGTTGCTCTGTCATAGTTTGACTCCATAGACTGTTAAGGTTTTTTTATTCTCGTCTTTAACATCTGACATTTGCCATTTATCCAATCTTATAGAAAGAATGAACGTATTCACACGTTTATGAAGCATTACACTCTCGCCAGGGCATCTTCCCTTATTTTGGTGAGTTCGAAACTTTGAAACAGTTTCTTATTATTTGCTCATATTCTTTAGCTCCTGAAATCATTCGTAACGCTTTTATTAAACAATGTTATAAAATTGTAATGAATTCTAATACCGTACTTTAAAAAAATTAGACCACAAAAGTAATTGTATGTTCTCTGCGGGGGGGAGGAAGAAGAAGAAAGTTCTACATCTCCCTTTCTACTGGGCCGATTGACGAAATTCAACTTGCGTTTTTCATGTCTCGAAAGCGCAACTTAGGATATGTATTAGATTTATGCATAGCAGTGTTCTAATATATGTATTTTGACACAAAATCGGACATTTTCTTAAATGACATGCCTTTTTTCCCCCATATTTTGATTCTACGACTCAAATTATGCCAAACTGCCAAGTTTTGTAAAAATCGCACGAGTAGTTTTTAAAAAATTAGCTCTCAAAATTGTAGCTCCTCAATGTTAATTGAATTTGATATACATTTATTAATATCTCTTTTTTATTATACATACTTGATTCTTTCTTTCAGAATTCGAAATTTTGGCTTAATCCAAATATAATTCACACATTTTCTATGATTTATTTTTAAAATTTATATTTTTAAATAATTTTTATTATTTTTTCGAAAAAATTTGTGTGTACCTATAAAATTTTTAACATTATCTTAAAGTAGAGTATTTCTAGGCACACTTACAAAAAATTAGAATTTTTTTATTCATAATTTCCTGAGATGTACATGAATTAACACATTGGCATGTTTTGAAATTTGGCATATTCGTTACACGTGATAATAGCGCCAAATGTGATTTACGCACTTTGTTAAAATTATTTGAAAGTAATGATTTTTCCGCTCGTATGCAATAAAAAAAAAGGAAAGGTTGCTGTAAATTAAAAAGTTCTCCAAGTGAATTATTCTTGACGCAAACTGAAAAAAAAGTCACCCGAGATAAGTTCTTAAATTTCTTCGTAAATTTCGCACCAACTTTTACAGAATTAATATTTAGGCATAATTTGAGTCGTAGAATCGAAATATGTAAAAAAATTGGCATGTCATTTCAGAAAAAGCCAGATTTTGTGTCAAAATACCTATATTAAAACAATGCTATACATAAATCTAATATATAACATAAGTCGCGCTTTCGAGACATGAAAAACGCAATTTGAATTTCGTCAATCGGCCCAGTAGAACGGGAGATATAGAACTGTCCCATTTTTTTTTTCGCAGTGTTCCTGTTAATAGGAATAACGATAACAGAATGATTATTATATGGACCTATACTTTAGATATGAAAAGCCAATAAAACTTAGTTTGCCCACTTTAGCAACAAGTTTTATGTAGCTATATGTTAATGTGTAATCATTAAAATAAGCCTGTGATGAAACTTAAAATTACTCAATAATGATAATAGTAAATAACTTTTATTCTTCCTGAATTTAACAACAGAATGACTTCAATAATCATTTTCGGTAAAATAACTACATATTATTAAATGAGGTCATTTTATTGAAGTACTATCGGTTAATGTTCAAAATGAACTGGGTGAAAATTAAACTGTTCATTTTTATATTAGCCTGTAATTTATAGTTTATTTGATTGTTTACTACAAAGCGTTTTTTTTTGTATATATACGCAGATAACAACACATATAATCCATTAATCCAAATAAATATTCAGTTGTTGTTTTTGCACTCCAAAGTAAATATTTCTCATTTTAATAATTTGATGAATTCTGACTTGTAATCTGTTGTAAACTCTGACTTGTAAAATTTTCCTGGGCTTTTTAAAATTAAACATGTTGATTTGTAAAGGAATTTGACTTTTAGCTATTAAAACACGTAGCTTTTCATTCTGCTTTTTTCCTTTCATAACGTATATACTTGTTAGTTCTTAGATACTAATGTAGAACATAACTAACATATAAATGCTATGTGATTCTTTTAGATTGTTATTTACTTTTAGTCTTTATCACAAACATTTTTACACTTTCATAACTTAATCTGAACCAATTTTGATTTATTTGTTCAGACAATGAATCTATTAGTCATGAAAATTGTGTTTTCTGTACAGTAAATCAAGTGCTTCTGAAATCTGAAGGAGCCATTTCGGTCTTCATCGCTTTTCTAAGTTACACTATGTAGCAAAAGAACAGATATCAGCTAGTACTATCAGAAGA
>KK115005.1:174659-238788 GCA_000611955.2 Stegodyphus mimosarum | reverse complement strand
CCTGCTGTTTAATTTAAACTCTAATGTTTTGATATAGGGTATTTACGATTTCGCTTTTGCCCAATTAGTTGAAGCGAGAGTGAGTTTCTATGCTATTTTCCTATGCCTATGACCAGATACTTTAATTAGATTTTAATTTGACAGTTCAGCCCTTTGGCTGGGTTGATATTTTGCTAGTTCTAGTATAGTATATGGCGAGATTCTTGTTTGAGGCTTTGACAGATTTAGATTGAACAGCATGGATTAAAAGCAGTCTTTTAATTGTTATTTAAGATATTCGCCGCAAGAAGTGATGGATAAGCTTTCTAAATTTTATTTTTTTTGTGTTCTATAATATAACAGTAATTAATAATTATTTCATTTTATTGCAAAACTTGAACAAGAATTGAGTTGTTCTAGATGTTAAAAGTCTCATGATCTAGACGATGTCTTGAAACTCTCATGATCTAGCAAAGGCAACCCAGTGACAGCTATACGCTGCAAATTTACCAAGGTTTTTTACATAAAGGATAATAGTTCAGTTTCTCATACGTAACTAATGGGAGATTCGTAGATCGTACCTTAAATCGTTACTTCAGATAAGACTTGCAATACAAAATACTGATACAAACTATTGGGCAATCACAATTCATTTTCACACAAAACACATTTAATGAAACATTAATACATATATAACGTTGTTCATCTATTAATACATATAAAACTTCTTAATGTGACATCGTTCATCTATTAACACAACTGTAACATCGTTCATCTATTAACACATGTATAACATCTACATCTCCTCTCGTAAAATAAAGGGGCTAAAGTTCTATCAGTTTCACTCATGCAGCAATCAGATAAAAATTAGACAGCGTGCGAGGAAAAATGTTAAGCTATGGAATTGGAATCCCACATACGTATTCGTCTTTCACTAAAGTTTGATGTATAGTGTTAACACAACTTGTTGTCGATGTATGTATGTTTTCTCCTGTTCTGAATATTCACTTTTGGTTCTAAAAGTAACTAGCATCACTACGGAATACCTCATAGAAATGCAATTGTTTTATATTTTGTTTTTACTTTGACGATTAACGCACATTCTGAAATTGTTTCGAAGTTATTGCGTAATTTAAAATAAAATTATCGATGTTGTTAACCTTAAATAATTGTAGTTAAAAGTTTATTATATAAATAATATTTTAATAATTATTAATTAATTGTAAATATTAATTTTTGTTTAATGCTTGAAGCAACGTAAATTTTAATGCTGAAAACAACTGAACGCGATGCTTCAAATTATGGTTACATTAAGTTATTTGAATATTACAAAGCACTTGGGGGCTGTTTGGCTAAGGGAAAGGACGCGTTGCTGGAGGACTTTATGAGGAAAACTGACTCGTGTTCACTTTTACACATGGCGAAAATCATGAAAACAAACCATACAACCAACCCGTTCGTCTGAGTTCGAACCTGAGCCTAACTATAATTATTCAGCGATCTTAACCACTCGGTCCCTCGTGGGGAAGTTTTAAATTATATTTCAAAAATAAAACTACTGTTTATTACAATGCGAGTCGCATTATAAAGACAAACCGTATAATTGATTACTGAATATTGAAGAAAAAACGTTACGGATTACTGCAATTTCTAGATTTTACATAAGAAAATTGCTCTTAGATATAAAATACAACAGAAATTTCATTATTCTGTGCATAGTACATTGTTCAGCATATCCCATCTTCAATGCTAGCTTTGTCTTTCCGTACAACAAAATTTACTTTTTCACAGCAAGCAAGCGTCATTTTTAGCGCTTTACTCTAACAGATTCAATTCCCGATAACACTCTCGCGATGCGGATGAAATGCATTTAGTACTCTCTCTCTTCGACGCTTTTGTTGTTTTTCTTTCAGGACACTTGTCGCCATGGAGACATGAAATCTGAAATGGATTTGTTGATGTATAATAATTTAACTGGGCTCTGAGACACTGCCTGGTTCTAATGCATAAGGACTTTTCGGCTCTTTTCATAAAGACAAAAGCAAGTAGCTATTTCTTAATTTCAGTACCATAGTAGCACATGTGAGCTTGAAGTAAAGCATTTAAGATAAATTTCAGTCATGCTTTTGAGCGATTACTTTTTTTTAAGTTATGCTTTTACCTCTTTACTTTTTCCAACTTTCCATTAACAGCGCGAAAAGTTTCACTGATTTGTATTTTTATAGCTTTCTATTTTATAATTCTTCCTCTTGAATTGACTCCTGAATGAATTAATATTGAAAATGAGTTGAAGAAATAAAATTATATGCTTAGTGTATTTATTTAGTAAAGCATTCATATTCTTTGATGAATTTAGCATTTCAACCCAAGCCGTTATATGGTGTTTGCTCAGGGCGGGACTTTTAAATTCAGAAGTCTTGTGAAAGGCTCATCCAAAGTTACATCAAGAATGTAAATAACTATAATAATAGTAAGTAGACAATGAATGATGAGTAATTAAAGTTTACATAAAGTAATGAGGAGATAAATAAAGTATTAGAAAAATTATTTCAGTTAGTTTTAAGCATATAAATAAAAAAATTGGAATAAATGTATTATAAAGATTAAATAAAATAATAAAGGGTAATAAAAGACGACTATGTATTTTAAAGCATGTTCTTGGCCTTCATATAAAAATTTGCTTCTTCTTTTTGGCTTTAAACTCAATTAAACCCTTTTGATCTGCATGTATACAGCCTATAAATATTCCACATTGTGAAAAGAATGCACTTCGACGCAAGATTTTACATAACTGTTCAAGTTTCACTGCGTATTTTGCTGATAAAATGATGCATGTGCCTCCCAGATGGTACAGTGGTTAGGAGAACCTACTGAGGTACGGAAGGGCTCCAGTTCGAATCTCAGAGAAGGCATGGATGGTTGTAAATGTATAGTGTCTTTGCGCTATGGGGGTACTCTAAATACATAACTAGCCGAAAGCCCTCTCGTGTGGTTTGGTGAAAGGAGAGAGAGGTGGGTAACCCTTGGACCCCCGGGGTGTTCTTCCTCAAAATTAAAATGTGGATGGAAGTAGAAGTCCAACCTCCTTCACTTTCTGGCAATCATTCGTCTTGCATGAAATTCATGGACAAGACAATAACAACAACAATAATGAGGCATGTATGTAGTAGCTTGTATCGATGTTAAGTTTGAACTAATTGCTGAAAGAGCTACTGCGAGAATAACATAATTTTCTGTATCACTCAGATTCAGTTTAGCGAAAAGTGATAGAGATAATATTCAAGTTTCGGCTGCAATTATGATCGTTCTAATGAATTAAAAGTATCGGAAGTGGCTAAACTTACGAGATGCATTTAATATGACTTAGACCGCCTTGTAAATTGAAAGCAAACTGATAACGTCATAATGTTCCTGCTCAGTGAAATGTCCTTATTGTAAGAAATTATTAATTTTACGAGTTTTTTAATTGCAACTGAATTATTATTTTTGTCATGTCGAATAGCAGAATACCAGCTATAAATGCTTCACGTCATAAAATTCAAAATTATCTTAATTTCCCGCAGAACAACAATACTTCTCACACGTAATAACCCTCGTATCTACTTTTGAAGCAAATTGAATCATAAATAAAGGATGTCATAAAATAAGTTATTAAAAAGAAAAAAATGTGGAAGGTAAATTTTATGGAAGAATAAATCTTACTATAAAAATTTTATTAATTTTTTTTATTCCGGTAAAAGCATTAACATTCCGCTCGGGTTCCATGCCTATCCGCCTATTGTTAAAAAGCAATTAAATAAATTAAATTCCTTTTGAATATGTGAGGAAGTTTCAGAAACACAGGTAAAATGCAGTCTTGTTTGAGAGGTGAGGGAAGGTCGATTTATTTCCCACATTGTAGGTGTTAACCATCGACATCTCAATCAAGCGGAGGTGGTTAGAATTTCGGCTCCGAAGAGCTCCAAACACTATCGTAGGAAAGAAGGATAAAAGATGCATTGCTGTACGAGCTTGGAATAGCAAATGATTGGGGGAGGAGTCCGACGTGACAGTAATTACAGCTTTGATCTGGACAAAACATGGTTCATTTGCGAATATTAAGGCCTTAATGCTTTCTTGAAATTTCATGAGCCGCATTTCCACTAGTACGAGATGAAGTATTGCAGAATTGATCGGCCTTCTTGTAAGGGCAGCCGATTACCGGATATTTTTAAACGTTGCACACGGTTAACCTCTTGGAAATTATTCATCCAAGCAATTCTAGTATAATTAGTTCCGGTGGAAACTTCATAAAAACAAAGCATGAATATGGATTTCATTCTTGGATTTTCTTTATTAGAAGGCAGCTACAGTTTACAGTCTGGCGGCAAGTACAGGATGGTTCTCCTTCTAATGAGACTGGCACACTAAAAGGGAAGGATGTAAATGTAATCAACTGCAGATTTACCACGATAATATGAAGGACGATGTCCACGATTGATACAAAATCATAGTTAATCTAAGGGTAGTTAAAAAGACAGGAAAGGGAAATAACTCATATTAATTAACAGGAAAATACTTTAAATTATTCATCTGTATTTTCAAGTAGTTTAATCTGGTAAAATTTTTTTTCTTTCAGTAGATAAGTTAAACTAAGCCTGAAATTTTAATGAAAAAAAAAAGCAGTAATGCTACTAAGATCGTGTTCAGTCCGCGCCCACACTATAGATGATAAATTTCAAATTCCTACGTCAGGTATTTTTGCTTGAAACTGTACAAAGGAGGACACGCAAATTTCACGTCGTTTTAGACCACAATTCTAATATGCAATAAAAAAATCGCGCTTGAGTTATCGTTCTGTAAAGAATGTTTGTTTCATCATCCTTTTAATTAAAAAGGAAGGACATTTAACTGTGAAATTAATGATTCGAAGAACATTCCGTTATAGTCGCATTGTAGGCAATCAGTATTTGAGGATAATCACAGATAATCTTGGTTAATTATGATCTTTGATTTAATGAACTACTTTATTCCTTACAAGTTCAGTAGTTTTTCAGAACTTTTCTGTATATATCAGATTAATTGAATTTGTTTTTACTTTGTTTTTATTGTCTGTAAAACAACTACGTAAAGTTATCTCAATTGAAAAGACATCAAAGAGAATGAGATGCATTCGAAAATTCCATATATAACCAATTTTAAATGTTTTTATTTGAAACCTCATGACTTTCAGGTGCTCAGCCATAGTAACTGTATATCAGGTGAATAAATCTACCGTCTTAATGGTTTAATGTTTCGATTTGAAGAGAGATTTGGAGCTTGGGGAACAAGTAGCAATTATTAAAATGAGGGCATCGTTTAGCGATTGTTTTGTCAAAAAATGCTTCAGTTGTGATGAAAATCATTCTTAGATCGTACTTCAAAACCCACAGTTGTTTCTGATTTATGATAATGGTCTTTATGAATAAGACTTTAATGGCCATGCAAATCGAGTTGTCTGCAGAGAAAATCATTATGGATGTTTATCGTTGAATATGAATTTGAGAGTTATGTCTTCACAAAGATTTAGATTGATGTTAATTATTCTTCCATTAATGTAAACAAAGTTTTTTTACTCAGAAAACTCGTGTTTGAATTTAATAATTATCAAATTGCTTGCACAAGTTAAATCGGAAATTATAGCAAGCATAAAGTACATTAAGGCAGAGCAGGTGCAACCGCTGCGGCAGAATTTAAGAGTGGCAAAAATTTTGAAAGACAGCAACATTTTTTAAATTTCGGAGTGGTATTAGGGAATAAAATTAAGGGCAGAAAAATTTGTAGAATTTACTGAGGCTGCGGACAGAATAATTTAGGACCTCTAGGGGTTGCACTAGGCCACAAAATGCTTAGCGCCAGCCTTAGCCACAAGGGACATCAATTTTAGTGAAAGTCAAAAATTTAATATTTTTATTATTGTAACAATGGGAGATATTTCTTAATGCGCACATGTCATAAATTGTTATCAGAATGTGCTTGAAATGTGTTATAAAATTACATCACGCACTCTCGTTAATACACTTTTTTATCACTGTAAAAGAATTAAAAAATTAGCTTCATTTTAATTTCTTTTATGGGATTTAGGTTAAAATAAAAAGCTCAAAATGTAAATTTTGAAGTTTATTTTAAAAAATTACAAAGTTAAAACGGATACACAAAAAATGGAGCTATCTCTACCTTTATTAAACGAAACTGACTTTAAAATACTCCCAAAAATGTGTTGCCTGAAATGGCTGCGCTAAAATTCGGTTAGGTTACGAGGTTGGGTGACGAATACGGCAAAGCACACAAAATATTTTTGAATTTAGAAAATTCCTTAGCGGATACATTCAAAATTTTTGGTTTGTTTCGTTGTTATACTGCAGTTAATTTGAAACCCACATAGCACAAAAAGTCCTCGGAATATCCTGAGAACGTTGCTCACGGGATAAGCGCAGGTCCTCACAACATCCCAAATATCCACTTAACCTCCTAAATACATCCTCCCGAGTGCTTAATAGCGCGTCCCAGTATATCCTCAGGATATTCTAATTGGGTCCCATTGACAGCGTACAAGATGTTATCAGGATTTGAAGTTCTACTTACTACATCCTCAGGACATCCCACCAACATCCTAAACACATCCCATTCCATCATTCTTCTTACGTTCTACAGCCGATTTTCGGTCATGGTTGTCTCAGTCAATTTCCATCATCTTAAACTAACCAACGCCACAATCTTCCACCTTTTGACACGAACGTTCTTTAGTCACTTTTCCACACTCTCTAGCCACCCCGTCCGTGGCCTTTCTCTCCTTTTCTTCCCCCTCAGGGACTCACTTTTGTGAGTACGGGTGTGGCAATCCCGAGGTAACCTAGCCCTTCAAAGGCCCACCCTCTTGGTGAGACGGGGTTCACGGTCCCAGAACTCTAGTGATCTTTCCTCTTTTCTTTTCAGCTCCCCTTATCTGGTAGTTGAGGGGCGACGTACTGACCCAACATACTGCTTTGGCTTCTTCTTCAGATCGAAACGGGAGAAACGGAGTTCTAGCGTCAATCGGCTTGTCACTTGTCCTTTGAGTCAGTGGCTTAGGGATAAGCTTTCGGTGCTTCCTGCTTTCGAGAAAGCTGACTGTGGGGCTTCAGACTGCGTATAGACCCAGTTAACCTTGGCCCAGGAATCTGCGTCCCGTTGTTGGACTCCGTAGTGGCTGGGGTTGCCGGGTCCGAATCTATCTTAATCTTCAAACGTGGTTCTTTCTAAAACATCTCAATCAAACGGTAATATTATTATTATAACAAAACAATCACTAACTGATGCAAATGCCAAGGAAATTTCCACTGATTTACTACCAAGGTTTCTTGTTATAAGCAATACTAAAGGTGAATTTCTTAAAATGTCTCCATTTCTGATAAACAAATATATAACTGCAATAGTTGGAGACCCTTAGAATATAAAGCGTATCAGATCTGGTGACCTTTTTATAGAGATAAGCTCCTGGATGCAGTCTGCAACTTTAACCAAAATGACGTTAATGGGCAAAGTGGCAGCGTTATAAAGTATTTCTCCAGCCTTCTTAGCATGCCTTCGTGATGTAATGCTCGGCTTGTGTTAGAGAGGTCCAAAGTTCGAGTCTCGGCGAGCGCATTGCACAGTTTTCCTTTTTCCTGCTTCGAAATAACCTAATATCTTTACAACATGTCAGCACATGAATCCTTGGACATCTCTTGTAGCGTTATAAATGAGTTAGACCTTGTTTCAGTGTCTGAGGAAGAGTTAGGAGCAAGATCTAGAAAATCAGAATGTATGTACTTCAAGACGAATAAATATTGTAAAGAAGGTGTTTTGCATCCTACAAAGCATTCATTCTTATATTTAAATCTTCCGAGTTGCAGAAAAGCATTAAGGCAGGCTATCTCCATTGCCCCATTCGTCCATATGTTCCAAACACGAGATGAGTAGTAACCACCGTTCTCGTGCGGTCAAAGGATGCCTTTATTATGTAAATAGAACAACAGATGACGTAAGAATGACCTACATTTGATGTGCCGCCGCCATCTTGGACCACGTGATAACTGGAAGATATGTTACCATCCCGGAAGTCATGAGTTGGAATGACGTCATGCATAGTTTCGTTTTTATTTTTGTGGCAACGACCGTATTTTTTCAAAGTTTATTTTTTGTGGCAACGAGTTCTTGAACCACGTGTTTGAGATGATATCATCAATTTCTTCTTTGGGCATGTCGTCTTACAAAATGGCGTCTGCCGTATCACTCCTTTATACTCCTCCGCTTTGGTGTATGGATACATTTCTGTGGACCAATCAGATTCTTTGAAACATAACCTCATCGTCTCTTAACCACTCACCATTGAAATGAAATAAAAAGGTTTTGCTCGATATAAGATTATCCCGAGAAACGTTCAGCATTTCTTTCCTTGCTTTCGCACTCAGTGTACGCACTTTTTTGCTTCGACAATCGTCTATCATTCTTAACCAGGTTTGATTTTTAACCGCCTCGAGCATGGATCAGCCACGAAAACACAACGCTACAGAGGTAAGTAACTTTTTGAAAATATACTGTTTTTTAGAATTTTAATCTTTAATTTTTGAAGTTCTAATGTGCTCTTAATTTGCCTTTACTTTTTCAGATGGAAAACTTGTCTGGGAAAGAACCTATGCCTTTGAATGGTAAAGTGCTCAACAATGGAGACTGCAACTTTATTCAAATCCAAGGTATCCCTTGTATGAAAAGAAAAGCAGAAGAAGCAACTCATTTAGAGAAAAGTATGTATTTGCGAAAGGTTTATACGTTTAAGTTTATATTATATGTTACCCCATTTTTTATGTATGCTATTAGTATACTAACTTATTTTTTTTTCAGCACAAAGGACTCTTTACTGAAGAGGCTATTCCAGAGGAGCTCATTCACATGGTAGACAATAATGTCTTTGCGGGACCCACCATTTTCAAGGTCAAAATTACTGTGCGTATCCGAGAGTATGCCAAAAAAGGTAAAGTTTACTATCCGACAAGACGAGGAGTGAATTTTGAGTCTTGGTGTTTGAATGTTTTCGCAACTAACATGACAGAGGAAGAACAAGAACTGCTTACACTAAAACTGGAATTGCCAAGAACTTTGTGGTCACGTATTATGATTTCTACTCTACTTGAAGCAACTGTCTTCTCAAGGAGATGAAAAAAATAGCATCAGCATTATGACTACTTAGTGGGAGGAACTGATGACAAACTTTACGATATCAGCGACATTGTCACCAATCTCGTTTATCGAAACATGAACTTTTATGAAGCCTATGAAAGCGCATCCAACGAACCTGTTAACGAGCAAAATCTTCTCGAATCTTTTGACATTTTTATGGGAAGAGCACGCCTCCAAACCCTTCTAAAGACGTCGTTTGAAGAACTTCTTGAACAAAAAGGGGAATTTAAATATCCCAAACTCATAGACTGTGAAGAACTCATTGATAAAACAAACTGTGAGTTCCGTTGTTCTGAGATTAAATGCTATTGACATCGTCAGACAATTTTACGGAAATATTTGGGGTGAAAAATCCCATTTAATGTTAATGAAACCTGCTCACTACATTACCAAGGACTTTTAAAATCTATGTGTTTAAACCATGTACTCAACGAAGTAAGAGACAAATTCTGTACTACGAATGGTGTCTTTGGTACTGATTACTGTGAATATTTGTAAAATAATTATGATATTCAATAAAATGTTATTTTATTTTACAACGATCTCATGACTGTCTCCAGGTTCATACATTATTTAAAAGAAAAATAATATTTAATCTGTGATAATCACTTACATAAGGTTTTTAAAAAGCATATTTAGTACAAACTTATTGATTTTTAGGGAGTATAAATACTGTTGTTCTTAAAAATATATGTCATTGCTTGTTCAACCTTTGAGATGTTAAGTAACATTCATTTCCTCTCTTGTACATGTGTTAGACCTATTTCTAGAATATATTTCGAGTTATTAGAAACTTTGGTATTGTTTCCTTCTTATTGCTAAACATATATAAATGAATATCAGTGTGCGCTTAGATCATACCAACTGATAAAATGAACGCAGCTCATATCTATCGGGATCCTCAGGTCCCCGCAAGTTTCGGGGGTGTTGGTACTTTACATCGTGCTTTAAAAGGTCGCGTGAAAAAAAGACATGCAAAAATGGTTGCAAACCAAAGACTCTTATACTTTGCGCCAAGCCTTTGAGGCACAAATTTCTCAAGAACAGTGTCGTCGTACAATGTTTAAACTAGCAATCTCAGTCTGATTTAGTGGATATGCAATCTCTGACCTTTTTTAATGATGGCTACAAAAATTTGTTGACATGTATAGATATTCTTTCCAAATACGCTTGAGCTATCCCTCTCAAAGATAAAAGCACTGTGTCTATCAAATCTGCTTTCGAAAAGATATTTTCGGAACGTACACTTGAATCTTTACAAACAGATGCAGGGAGAGAGTTTACCAACAAGGAAGTTAAAGATTTTTCGTAAAGAGAAACGTTCGCTTTTTCACCACACATAATGCAACCAAAGCTTCTGTCGTGGAGCGATATAATCGCCCCCTTAAAACGAAAATGTGGAAATACTTTACTGAAACGAATACACGAAGGTATATTGATGTTATAGATAAACTAATATCCAGTTATAACAATACATGACATCGAAGTATTAAGACAGAGCCCACATCGGTTACGTTACAAAATCAAGAAAAAATTTGAAAACGTTATACGGTCAGCAATAGCACAAAATCCTGTTCCTTCAAATTGGAGATACTGCATGCATCAGCGGAGAAAAAGGTGCTCTTCGAGAAAGGGTATGAACAAACTGGAGAAATTTTTACAATCTATAAAATTATTCAGCGAATTCCTGTTGTCTATAAATTGAAAGATCTAGCAGAAGACGCTATGCAAGGGCCTTTTACAAACAAGAACTTCAAAAGGTTTCAGACTCTGGTTTTTATCCCGTAGAAAAAGTTTTGAAAAAGAGGAAAGTGGAAAAAGTGGAATGTTTTGTGAATTTTCAGGGGTACCCCGAAAGCTCCAGTGCGTGGTTGAATGATGTTAGAAGAATATAAAAGCGCCGTACATTCTGCTTACCTGTCATTTGAAGAAATATGTCTTTCTTTGTCACATTGATCAGTGAAAGCTCCATGCGTGTTTTTCCAGTCCTTTTGTAGACGATCCAAAAGTATATTTTCCTGTCATGCATGTGTACTGTAATCTTGCAGAGCCTCAAACTGTGGGAGATATACAAGCTTCGTTGTTAAAAATGGTCACCATTGAAAGAAGTGATGGCGACATCATAAACGCTCACTATCCCTGGCCCTTTTACTTGTCAGTTATACGTCAGAATTTTCAGACTGTACATATTCACATAAGACTTCACTCTGGAGATTTAGTGCCATTCCAAAGAGGCAAAGTGTTTCTTGTGCTGCACTTTTGTCTGAGACAAATTCTGTAAAAGAAGCATTCATCTGCAAATCGATTTCATTTGAATTGTATACGCAAAATTAGAAGTATCAAACATGCGGATGCCTTATGCGTATTGCACGAAACAATTTGTATTATTATGTAGCTCAAACTGGAAATGGGCTACCTTACTATCAAGGAACCATTTTACAGAAAGGTTACGGCATTGGTGGACTTTTTGCAAAATTGTTTCGCAGTGTAATGCTTTTTTTGATGAGCCAAAACAGTTGGAAAAGAAGCTTTACGGACTAGAACACAAATTGCAAATTATGTACTGTCGAGCGAAAATTTTAAAGTCTCCCTCAACACCAGATTTAAGTAAGCTGGAAAAAAAATTAGCGATGAAGGCAGTTCAGAAAGCATATGAGATGATCGGTCATGGAAGGCTTAAAAGGAAGCGCAAAACCCCTAAGCACTTCATTTCGTATGAAGCCAGGAAGCTGCAACGAAGTGCTATTTTTGACTCGTAATGGCTTTTCTGTTAAAAGATTCTCTGGAACGCGCAAAATCCGAATTGGATTTATTTTCATTACCTCCTACACAAACAGTTATCGAAAGATAGTCAGTGGATTGAATTTCATACATTAGCCAATGTGTCGGAAGGACGTCCTGTACAGTTCAAAGCTTATGGAAGTGGAGACGAATACCTTGACTTATCACAGACACAGCTGTATGTCAAAGTGAAAATTTTAAAAAGTGATGGCAAGCCAATCACGGCTGAAAATAAAGTGGGACTTGTTAATCTGTTTTTACATTCTATGTTTTCTCAAGTAGACATCAGCTTAAATGAAAAACTCGTTTCCACCAGTAATAACACTCATCCCTACAGAGCCATGATAGAAAACTATGAATCATGGTTTTGATACGAAAACGTCTCAACTGTCATCACAGAATTGTTTTTTAAAGACAAAGCAGGATGCATTAACGTTTTTGATACTCAAGATACTCAGCCGAATGAAGGATTCAACCAACGAGCAGAAATGTTTAAATTGAGTGCTTCGGTCGATATGATTGGTCTATTGCACTTGGATATGTTTCATGAGGACAGACTTTTGTTGAACATGGTGGATATGAAAATTAAATTCATACGCAGCAAACCTGAATTTTGTTTACTAAGTGAAAGTAAATTTAAAGTTTTACTCGAACAAGCTTCATTGTAAGAAAAGTCAGAGTCAGCCCGGGTGTTGTGCTAGGACATGCAAAAAGCCTAGAAAAATCGACAGCCAAATATCCCATTAATAGAGTGTCTTGTAAAGCCTATTTTTTCCAGCTGGAAATATGAATTATATTCAAGACAATATTTTAATAGGTCAAATGCCTAATCGTAATGGCATGTGTCGATAATTGAATTTAACGGAAACTATAAAAAGTCTCCCTTTAAATTCAAGCATTACAATATGAAGTCTACCGGCGTTTATGTGGACTGTCAACCGATACTCATAATCCTCTTCAACCTAATTTTGAGAAAAATCATTTCATATGAGCTTATCAGAATTTGTTTATGAATGCAGATGACAGAGGACTTTACCTTTCAAGATCAGAATTTTCAAAGGTATATTCCTTATTTCGTTTCAATTTGTCACCTGACTTTTATGACGGCTCTCATTTAAATCTGGTTCGACATAGCAGCTTAAGATTAGAAATAAAATTTGCTACTCCCTTACAACAAATTATTTCGCTATTAGTGTACGCTGAATTTGAAAATTTGATGGAAATCAATAAAGCTCGAAATAGCGAAATTATGATTTTGGAAACTGATGAATTCATCACAGATTCATCAAATCTTATCTCGAGATCTTTCTTAGATATTTATTATGCGGCTGTTTTTTCTTGCGACAAAATACCTGTGATTCAAAATTTTCCTTGTGCACTGGCGCTCAATACTGATAAACATGATGAAAATGTAACTCATTAGCTAGCTGTCTACATTGCAGACAGATTCTGTAAATTTTTTGACTCTTATGGACTCCCTTCTCAAGCATTATCCTTTGTTCAACCACATCAATCACATCCTTTGTCAAGAAATATCGTCATGTTTTCTGGAACAAGATTTCGCTTCAGAGTTTAACTTCTAATGTGTGTGGATAATACTGTATTTATTTTATTATTAAACGGTGTCAAGGACTCTGTATGGAACTCGTTGTATCACTCTTAGCTGGAAAGAATCATGGTTTCCAAATGTTCGATCTAATGCCGACTCATATTTTTTACTGCTACTGAAGTTACCAATCTCTTTTTAATTCAATGAAAAATGTAAATATTGAAGAAGGATTACCATCTACCCTGCACACTCTCCATAATGCTTAATTATTATAGACGATTTAATGTCTGAATTAGCAAATGATACTTGTTTAAGCAAACTTTTTACGAAAGGAAGTCATCACCAAAACCTTTCAGTGATTTTTATAACGCAAAATGTTTTTCATTAAGGGAAGGAGATGAGAAATATTCCTTTAAATTCGGCCGATGCTATTCGCACCACCGGTGCGATTAGCCTCTTCAGGCTATTCGCACCAACATTAACCACGCATGCGCATTGGGTGTCAGTTCCAGATCCGTCATTTGAACTGAATCGAAAAGAACGAATCCTAAGTGCGCGAATTGCTCGCATTTCCTTTATTTATTTATATATAAAAAAGGGCAGATTTTTATATTCGCAATATTTATCGTTTTCCTGAACGGTTGGAATAGTTTAAATGACTCGTTTTGGGGCTAAGATCTTGTTTACATTTTTTGTACTTCTTACAATACATTTAGATTCAAAGATGTGTTTTGCACAATCAAGATTTTAACTTATTCCTCTCTGAAATTTTTCGTCTAAGAAAAGATAATAAAAATTAGACCGAGTATTCCTGTGTAGAAAATTTAGACGTGAAATACGTTAAAAGCGATAAAATCAACTATTAAATGAACAATTAATCATATAATACTGGTTATGAACAATTTTGTATGCTTGTTTAATTTTTCTATGGAAAATACTCATCAATTTCAATATACAAAAAATATTTCAAAGAACTTTGAACTTTGTTTGTACTAATATTTCAAAGAACTTTGAACTATGTTTGTACTAATATTTCAAAGAACTTCGATATATTAGAACAAACACATTAATAAATTAAATTTAAATAAATAATGGGCTGTGATTTATTTGATTTTTATAATTGATTCTCATAATCGAAATTTTGATTCTCATACAGTTCTTTTGTCCTTTCAAATTCAAAATACATGGAAAACTTGTTTCCACACTCAAAAGGCAGGAAATTTGTTTTTGTCACATCCATCTTACTTAAAGCTATGTCAAACAAAACCGCTATTCACAAGTTTAACAACCCTCGCTATCGTTTACAGCAAATCGGTGTAAAATGCGTGTACCTGGGCTGATTGTGCGCATGCGCTAACGTAGGTGGTGCGAATAGCCTCTAGAGGCTAATCGCACCGACGGTGCGAATAGCCACTGCGTTTAAATTCCTATTACTTTGTCGTATAAAAATATCTTAGAGGTAAAAGTCAAATCACGCATTTAGCTAGATAAATAATCAACAGAAAAGTAAAAGCCTTTCAAGAAATTTTTCAGAATGCTTCTTCAACTCCTTTCAGTTCATTTCTGATTGATTTACGACCTGAAACAAGCGAAACGCTTCATCTTCGCACTGGCTTCTTTCCTGGAGATGTATACTATGTCTACCAGCTTTGCTAGTTTTATTTCAGTTTGAGACGTCGAGTGGTTAGCATGTTTTTCCCCATCGCGATCGATTTCGAGGGTTTTCAGGTGATGCCTCATCGTTACATTGTTAAAGAATTAGCCATTTTCTCCGTGCATGAAGGATATCACAGTTGCTTGTCATTTTTATCGCTTCAACCTTAGAAAAAATTATCACACCCTCAACAAAAATGCTTCCCCTGGGTAATAAGAAATCGTCATTACATGAGTTGGCATGAGGGTATATTACGTTATACTCATCTTCGCATTATTTTGCAATATTTGTCATCTATTTACTCTGCCATATACGTAAAAGGATTAGAAAAAAAATTATTTTTAGAAAATTAATTGTGTAGAGATATCATAAATCTGAACTGTCCTAAGTTAGAAAATTTAAAAAAGAAAGTTTGTTTGATATGTCCGGCTCATGTACATGGATTTAATTGCTGTGCTTTAACCAAAGAGGCTGCATTTGCTACCTAGATAAAAGAAAGTGTGCAGGAAGAAGAGCTGATTTGTAATCAGAATGTCTCATCTGAAGGATGTAGATTATCTAAAACTGCTAGAAAAACATCGGTCAAAAGCAGCTGTACGGAAAAAGTGCCCGAATCATTTCATTAAATCAGTTTGTGAATGAATTTTAAATCTTCTAAAAGGAAACGTACCCACTACAAAACGCTTCAAAAATCGACTAGGCCCTTTTAAAAGAACTTTACGGAAATCAGGAATGGAGTACAGTAAGAAATTTGCTCTGGTACCCTGGATCCTAAGCAGCAATTTGAAGATGAACATTTGAGTGATTTAGATACCCAAATTCAAAACATCTTAAAAAAAATGGACGATGGAGAAAAATCCAAATTGTACATCCAAGTTCTGCAAAACTATGTCGCGTTTCCTGATGTGAATACTTCTGAATAAAAAATCATGAGGAAAAAAAGATAACAGAAAAACATACATTGAATACTTTTGGTACATATGGAATAAAGAATTATTCAAGAAAAATTCTTACCAGAGACGAACGTTGTAATAACATCACCATCCAGTTCGTCAGTAAATTCTCCGAGAAAGTTCCCAAGCGGGGGGAGGGAATTATTTATGCCATTAGACTCGTAGATTATGGAAACTGTGTAGTGATAGAAGACGTCTCTACCCAACTTTTCCATTTCACTATACGGCCTGAGACGACCCCAAGCTGTCGTGAACGTGGCTAGAAAAATATTGGTAGAGACATTTTGGGGCACAAACGCCTTCGCTGACTCCCAATGAAGAGCAACCACCTTATGCGTGGGGAGAAAAATATCTTTGATCTAAAAATGGAATAATCAACAGTTAACAGTTTGAAAGATATTGAGTTTTAGATTGATAAAATCAAATTGATAAGAAAACTTACATTTTTGGTAGGGTCCGCTAACACCTTGTTAAAATCTCGCACCGTATGCACATACGTCAGCTGCCCTTTGTTTACGTTGATTCTCCATCTAAAAAAAATCCGACATAAATCACAATGAATTAAAAACACACTAAAAAGATTTTTTATAAAAATTTATAGATGTAAAAGGAATCATCTTACTGCCTCAAAAACTATTTAGAGCCAACTTTGCAGCTCGTCGACGCCCAGGATTTTTCAACCTAACTTCCTGTCTCTCTTCATACTGACCAATGCATTTTAGCTCCTCTTCCTCGGTCACACACTCCGAAGGCCATCCGCTACTTTTCTGCTTGATCTTAGGAAAGAGATCAATGTATGCACGGAACAGGGAAGTAGAAGATGCCGGAAAATGATATACTTCATAAATCTAGAAAAAGATTGAAAATAAATATAGACAAAATGGAATATCGACAAAGTTCCTACTTTTAGGCAGATAACCCTCGAGGTTTTGCTGTAATCACATAAACCAAACTAAACCAAACCTAAAACAATGTTAGTTTGATTCAAAATCATCTTCATCACCAGTTAATGTTGTCGTAAGTACATAGCAAATCTAAGGCTGATGTGTGTCAAATAATAGGAAATTACACAATTACAGGTTAGAAAGTAGCGTAAAATTTTCCAGCCAGTAAACGAACATAGAAAATGCCAACTTTTGCAGTTTACAATATACTAGTTTCATCCTACGTAAAATAAGCGCAAAAGTCACTCCTTCAAGGAGTAAACAAAACTATTTTGACTCCTTTTAGTATGTGTGTTTTCATCCGAACATCGGGCAATGTCTTTCATTTTCGAGAAGAGTGAAAAAATGTCCACTCCTTTTTTTGGGCGAGGACTGATCACTTTTTACTAGAGTGAAAAGCAGCTTCGTCGAAGTTGGTGTCATTTTG
Organism: Stegodyphus mimosarum; assembly: GCA_000611955.2. Taxonomy (NCBI): domain Eukaryota; kingdom Metazoa; phylum Arthropoda; class Arachnida; order Araneae; family Eresidae; genus Stegodyphus; species Stegodyphus mimosarum. The sequence goes on along the minus strand of KK115005.1, from coordinate 221,285 downwards.
ACACTAGAGGGAGGTCGGATGTCACTCCTAAGGAATCGAATATGACTTTTTCGAATTTATAGAGAGAATATTCAAGTGGATCGACAGCGTATGGATGCTATTAGGTTTTAAAGGCCTATTTACTGCATTCTCAAGACATTCCACTTTCCTAAACACGTTCTTCCGAGTGCTTAACATCACTTCCCAGTATATCGTCAGGACATCCTATCTAGGCTCCATCAAAAGCATATGGGATATTGTGAGGATCTGAAATCGTTGTTACTATATCCTCAGGGTATTCTCTTTAACCTCTTAAACACATCCTCTCGAGTGTTTAATGTCGCTTTCCAGTATATACACAGGAATCTTCCTTAGAGCCCACTGAAAGTGTGTAGAGTGTTGTGATGGCCTAAGACATATATATGTTCCGTGGATACTCTCAGGTCCTCCTCCGGTGGTTACTATGGGACAGTAAGAAATGTTGAGAAGATTTATATAACTTTAATTTTTAATTTTTATTTCAATATATTTAATAATTTGTAAATATATCCAAAAGCAAAAGACTTGTAATGAAACATCAGTACAAAATATTAAAAGAGAAAATTTTGTTTCTGTTTTCAAAATATTAAAAATCTTTGGTTTATTTTTAAACATCCAGCAGCGCAAAATTAAATTCTTCAATATGTTCATAGTCAAATTATTCTTCAAAATCAGTTTCCAATTTCTGTTAATTTTATTCAGAATAAAATAATAAAATTAACCATTTAATATCTTTACGTATTTGATGAATCATCTTTCTCTAATATATGTAAAGAAGTTGCACTATTTTAGTGAGATTTTGAAGGGAAATTTTAGGTTAGGATAGGTTATTCGATTATGGCAAAGCACACGAGGGCTATCTGCCTAAAGGGAGGGATGCCTTCGTGGAAGACTTTCTAAGGGAAACTGGCTCGTATACACGTTACACATGGGAAAACCACGAAAACGCCCATGCAGCCAGCCCGTTCGCGGGATTCGAACCTCGGACAGAACTACCAGTGTTCAGCGTCTTTACCGCTCGGCCGCTGGTGGGCTCGAAGGGAAATTTTAAAGAGGAGTTTTATGAGTTAGACTAAATCGGTATTTAGCCACAGAATAAATAAATATGGATAGATAAGTACTTTTGTTATACGAAAATACTATAGGCTTTCTTATATATTTAATATTTGTTCTAAAAATTATGTTTTTGACGTGAATCCTCTGCATTATTAGAAAGCTAACCCAATTAAGCTCTTTTAAAATTATCTCTTTATTTGGCACTTATACTGGTTACGCACGGGAAAAAAACTGAAAATATTTATATTTCAATAGTCACCCAATAAGGGCTCTTTTAAAGTATACTACGGTTTATCAGTAGAGATTTTTGTGCGATACTAACTAACGTGGGAAAGTTGTATATCCTCCACATACCTGAAAAGTGAAGAAATACATCATGTAATTATATAAAAGTTTTTAATGTTTTAATACTATTCTAAAGAACTGCATCTATTGCTCTTAAACAGCTTAGTTTGTTAATGAATAATAGATTAAATTTGAAAGTTAAATATCTGACATTTTGCCAAATGGCAACAGACTTGAATGAAAAGTTAAACAACGAATTTACAGTTGGACGACAACTAGAAGCTCAATTTTACTAAAACGAAAAGCATTTTGAAAATCATTTGCACTGATTCATTGATATTAGTTTATGCAAAATTCAATAAAATGAAGTTTAGCTGTTGAAATGCGCACCAAATCACTGTTAAACTTTGAATATTTGAAAACGTCTTGCATCTGTTAAAGGTTATTCTATCCAATATTTGATTACAAAAGTAACCATTTATTTCAAAGAAAAACAAAGCAATAATTTTCATTTATGTGATAATCATCAGTTTCAATGTCATAAAATTTTAAAAGTTAGAATATGCATTTTATTCAGTATAAAAAGAGTCTAAATGGAATTCTACTGTATGTTTACAATGATGCCATTAAGACATTTTATTCTGAAATCAACTCTGTATATTGTTAACACTACTAAATATATACAATTTATTCTTTCTGTTTAATATATGCTGTGTAAAATTTCCCATAAATTTATTAATTCCTTCTATTTTGAGATGAGCTGTAATCCAACTCTCAGTGCCTATGACAATGTTTAGTTCACTTTTCAGTTGGTCTCAAAAAAGAAAGCACATTATGTGAACTTATATCATAATGAGAGAAACACAGTACTACCTTAATCTTTGGATATATATAAAAAATGCAGTGAATTATAGTCAACAATAGTGAAAATATTTACACTTAATTTATAAAGTATGTGATATATAACACTTCTTAATTTCATACATAGTTTAATTTGAAAATTTTCTACGTATACCAATTTTTTAAAATGTCTAAATTGTTTTGTATTTCCAAAGAAAATTAAGGTTTTTTTCTACCTTTAATATATGAATATTGTTAACTTACTAGATAAAATTACTTAAATGTGTAATAAAGCAAATATTTAACCACTTATCTGTGTGATTTTAACTGCAGGAACATTTTACAAAAAGTAATTTAACTAAATCTGTTAATAACAATTACTGATAATAATGCTAAATTCTCTAGTAGCTATTAATACCACAACGTTTTGTAAACTTATTTATTTTGCATAAAAAATAAACACATTTTGAAATTTAAGGCAGTATATTGTTAATAAACGTAGGAAAAGCAAATTTTCCAGAATTCAAAATAGTTTTATATATTCAATTGATCACACTGAAAAAAAAATGGGAATTTTCTTTTTGTATACACGATTTCTCTGAACCAGCTAATTATAACTTCAAGAAATTTTGAATAATTATGTGAACACTGTATCTGTACAAAATGGCCAATTATTATGCTTCTGACCTAAAGCTTTTTAGAATTATAGTAAAGGCTTCGAGTCCTCTCTTTCATTGAAGCAACTAAGGCTGTCGCCAAAAAATTTCAGAAATTATCTTTAATTATGTTAAAAAAATAATCAGTTTTGGAGTTATGAAAATAAAAAGAATATTTTCTAAGCAACTAATAATTCTATTACTTTTAAGGAAGATGATTTTAGTTGTACGTCATTTTTCTGTTTTGAGGAAAAAATCAGCTAAAAGTACTGATTTGCTTAATGATGCTGATAATATATGGATGACAAAAACGCCATATTTTATTTAAAATATTTTAATATTTGGAATATAAAATAAAGTAGCAAATACGTTCTTAAGAAGATATAAATATAGAAAATTTCACGTTCATAAACCAGTTATTAAGCTATAAAATATGTTATATTTTGGAGATTTTTGACATTTTAGAGGTACCTTTTCGATCTGGGCGGAAGTGGCACTAAACCTATGTTTCTAATGACATACATTACGCGCCTGGTAAGGAATATTTTCTTTCCCCTCCCTCTTAAACATAGTTTTTCTTCTACTGATCCTTATCTGAAAGAAAGCATGCAAATGAGAGATTTGATATCGCTGAAGCTGTGATATATAGCATGACATACTACAGTTGAAAAGCGCAGGGATTAAGACGACACGTCATAAGTGGCTCTTATAATGAAAGAAATGAGTGTTTTTGTAGTGGATGGAGGAAGAAAGACTCAAATTGACATGGACTCGTTTGGAATCGAGATAATTACGTTTTATTCTTTTCTTTTTAGTTTCATTTTTCTCTTTTTCATGTTTCGTTATGTCATTTTTACTATATTCGTTTCGATTAGTATATTATTTCATATGTTGGATAATGGGTGTTGCGACGAGAATCACTTTCACACGACTCAGAAAGTTATTGTAAAATTAATAAATTTATTGTTAAAATTTTATTGTTAAATTTATTGTTAAAATTTTATTGTTAAATTTAAAATAGGCAATTTTGGAAAATACTCTCATAGATTTATGCTCAGTAGACGTCGCTTAATATGATTACGTTTACCCATGGCTGTTTTGATAATATTAACCGAATGATAACACTTAACGCTAAAAAAATGTCTTTCAAAATAGCCGTGGAATTTAAAATTAATTTATTATTATAAATTTAACAATAAACATATAAATTGGCACTTTCACAGCATTTTAATCAGAAAAGTGCAGCAGTTCGTTTTTGAACTGTTCATAGCAGTTCTGGAAATTACCTGACCGATGTTGTACCACTGTTCTTAATATTCGGAGTCAATCCCTCATTTTTTGTAAGAGAACATGTCAATGAAAAATTTTAAATTAGGCGAAAACGCAATATTAGTTTGGCACAGATGATTTCGAGGAATTTTTTTTCAGGAGCAGGGGAAAACGAAAAATAAATCTGCAGAATTTTTTTTTTTGCTCCTGAAGAAGAAAGACATGTGTTTAATCACCCTCAAAATCAATAGCGTTATTCAAAACCTACGCCAAGCTAAAGTTGCTTTTTCCTTATATGGTTGACTAAATTCGAAAACAAACTGTTTAGCGAGACTTAAGCCTTTAGTTGTGGACTTTTCTCTAGCGCTTGACAATTTTTATAATCTATTTTGACCTTATTTAGCTAATTTACTTCAGTTTAAAAAATATTCTCTAATACCTTGATTATATTAACTTAAATGCTGATCGAAATAAGTGATGCCTTTTCCACGTTTCGTATACAAACGGGCGGAGCTTCGACAATTCGATGACAGTATCCGATTGATAACGCCAACAGCAATCACTTTAAGTGGCGTCTACTGTATCTATTTTACCAAATTTGTTGTAATTCATTAGCTGTTATGGCCCCCTTACCAGTCTATGAAATCCTTTACCCTTCACACAAATTTTAATGCCATCTTAGGTTGGCGATAATGATAATTTGGGGACATTGTTGTTCGGATTACTTTTAACCGTGAGCAGCTGACTTTAATACATTTTTGGCAAGTAAGTGAAGTGCACTGTCTCTTTTGTATTAAAATTTAATATTTCCAAGATTTTAACACCTCAATGCCGCGTTGTAATTTGCTACACTGTTTTAACATTTTCAGAGATTATATACATTTTGAGCTTCAATATTTCTTTTATTTTACTGTCAGGGCTAGCTGAAGCTTGATCCTTTGTGTAGCGCTCATGACAGATTTCCTTTAACCCACTGGCGGGTGCGATTTTTCTTTCCAAATACGCGCTATATCTGTTAGCCGTAAGTTTCTAATCCGAGCTGTGTTCTTGCACGTCCACTGCGGTGCGTAACTGGAATGCGGGCCGAGTTCTTTGGTGACACTCAAAAGGTTAAAAACAGTATTTTGCATATCTTTCCACAGTAGCACGAAAGTGCAGGCTCACGGCCAGGAGGCGGTGCACTGTGCAAACCCGTAAGCGCAACGCGCAGTCTAAGCCAGCTTTCTGATAAGGGGTAACGTTTTTAATTGTTAATTTAGTTGATACATAAATATTTACTTGTTTCGGGGATTTGAAGCGAAGTGAACTGAAGATTATATAAGTTTTTCTCCTCGCGCTCGAGGAGTTATTATGTAATGTATGTTCTTTTTGTTAGTTTTTAAATGTTTAAGAAAGTGGATGTCCAGTTTTGATATTTATTATAACTTTTCTGTAAAACTTGTGCACAGATTAAAATTACTAGAAAAAGATGATTCTGAACTCTTTATGTTTTACATCGCATAAACATTTCGCTCAAACACAGTAGATAATCCGGGAACGAACAACTGACGTATCCCAATAATTCAGGTAAGCGCTGTTTTACTTACATCCTATCTGAATACTTTCACTACAGAGAAAGTATATTAATATTGCCTCGGGACACAATATTAATTTGGCATCCCTGCCGGGATTCGAGTTGTTTTGAAGCCAAATCTTGCATATTATATTTATTACTAGAATTACTATTTGAGTGTTATGGATCAGTTAAAAAAGTTAAGAACACCTTTTAGAAGCGCATTTACATGCATAGCTATGGATTTCAGAACAATGTTGACGGGGAAAATAAAAATATTGAAGAGATTGAAATTTCATTTGCCTAGTTGGAATAAAAATGGAACGAGCTTAATCTTAAGGAAAGGGAACTACAAGATCTTCTTCTAAAAAATGAAAATTGTCGTGAAGTGGATTTTGATAAAGAATATGAAGGTTTTAGTTTGTATGAAGATAGATTTGTTAGATTAAGGACAAAGCGCACAAAGTTTGAAAAAACTGTTAAAATCGAAAATGATTCTCAAATTGTTCAAGATTCATTGAAGCGGAAGTTTAAGCTTCCTAAAATAGAATTTAAGCTGTTCGGCGGTGACATCAAGGAATGGTTGTCATTTTGGGCGCAATTTGAGAAGATAGATAACGATAATGAAATCCCGAGTGAGGATAAATATCGGTATTTATTGCAAGCCACTTTAAAGGGTTCAAGGGCGCGAGAACTTGTTGAATCATTTTAGGCCACAGCTGACAGACGATTTTCTCTCATTGATGATGAATAACGCAATCGGTAAAGGTCCTAAAATGCTTATTTTTACATTGTACGATAAGATTGAAACTTATTTAAGATCCTTAAATATGTTAGTTTTTTCCAGCGCAAATTATTCTTCAATTTTGTATCCGTTGATTGAATCTTGCCTGTTTGTCGACACATTGAGAGTATCTGAGTTCCATATCCCTAACATCTAAAGAATAAACCTCTGATAAGTTAGATAACCCGATGAAAATTTTATGTCACGAGATTGAAAGCGAAGAGAAAGTGCGTCTAGCACGTACAGGATTTAAACGTAAAACCGAAATCGTAAACAAAACTATTTCCCCTGGTCAGCACGACTGAAAAAATTTACTCCGACAGCCGCAGAATTATGTAACTCTTCGGAAATTAAAAGAGAAACTTGTGTATTTTGTAACAAGGCGCATTTAAGTAGCCAGTGTAGGTATGCTGAAAATTTGCCTCATGAAGAGAAAAAGCAAATATTATTAAAAAAAGGTCGCATGTTTCAGATGCTTGGCAGTAAGAAAACATATTTCTCGACTTTGTAAAATGAAAGTACCACCCTGTGAGATTTGCGGTAAGGGTCATTTTAAATTACTGTGTACTGAAAATGTAATCTCGAAAACTCGAACAAATCACTCCAGGTTGAGAGGAAAGAAACCGAAATTAAAGACTCCTCTCTATCCGACAAAACAGCTACTTGTAAAGTTCTCTTGCAAACACTTACTGCTCGTGTTAGGAATAAGAATAAAACGAAATACATAAGGATACTAAGTTAGTTATCAAATTTCGTAACACCAATAATCATTTATTGTATTACTAATGATTAGAATTCTGGTCTTGATAAATAGCTTGTAAATTAGAGAAAATTCGCTGCATAGGAAAATGCTTTTTAATATAAATATAAGTTTAATTTTGATTTAAAAAATTTATCCTCTTAGAGTTATTCAATAAACATCACGCTTTCATTGGCTATCGAATCCAAATGGTTGCTTATGATTTCTTCATAACCTTTGAACTTCCGTAATTTGATTGATTAATTTGATCTCTTTGGAACTTGTTTTTGTATCACAATTTGATTTTTAGAAAAGGATTTTTTCTAAATCTTTTGTTCATATAAAAGTATAATGGGCTTTGAAAAAGGAAAAAAAAAGAACTTTTGATGGTAATATTAGTTGCACTTACAAATATAATAAGTAGTTTGTTTTAAAATATGGATATTGTGTTGTTAATGACATAAAATATCGTTGGACATCTTCAAAATCGCTTTTATTTGCTGCATTTGCTTACGCACAGAAAAGAAGAGAAACATTTTCTAGTCTAGTAAATTTTACCACTGTTAAATATTTCTATAGGAGAAGACAATATGTTCCTTTACAAAGTTTTTGGCGTATTCAGAAGCATTAAGTACAGATGTGATTTTGATTGCGCATAATATGAACCTAAGGAAAACAACAACCAATAAAATAGTGAAAGTAGAAATTCACTTTTAGAAAAAAGGAAAAAACGTTATTAATATTATTTATAAATTTAAGAAACGTTTCATGTATTATTAACAAATATTTATTATGCATCGTTAATAAAAATGGGAATAAAGAAATTCCATGTAAATAATGCTCAGCCAAAGCTTTTTTTGGAATGTTTGAGAAAAAAAATAACAGCTGCAATTCTTTAAATATTGTAACAAATCGCGTAAACTACATCCGGTGCTATTATTGCGTATATATAACAAATATGCCAAATTTTAAAATGTGCCTATGTAGAAATTCGAGTATATCTTTGGAAATTTTGAACAAAAACTCTAATTTTTTGTACCTTTACCTAGAAATGCAGCTATTTGAAGATGATGGTAAAAACTTTATAGTTTACAAAACAAAATTTTTTCGGAAAATTTATAAAAATTATAGATTTTTAAAATTAAACAGAAAACAAACTTGTACTGATTTTATTTGGATTGAAATTAATTTCTAATTACGAAAGAAGAACTCAAGTAAGTTTAATTTAAAAAGCGATATTATTAAATACATGCCCGTATCAATTAACATTGGGGATTAAAATTTTGAATGCTAATTAAAAAAAAAAAGAACTCCTGCTGCGAATTTTACAAAACTCAGCACTTTGGCATACTTTCTAGAGTAAAATCTAAATATCGAATAAAAACCATTTCATGAAAAGTCCAATTTCATATCAAAATATGTAAGTTAGAGCAACGCTACATGTAAGTCTAATGTATACCCTAAGCGTGCTTTCGAGTCGTGAAAAATGTAAGTTGAATTTCTTCGACTAGTCGACAAGAACTGGACATAATATATAGGACTACAGCACAGTTGTTTTTTCTTTTTTTTTTTTTTTTTGACTGACTGACTATTCTTAAGTAGCTGCGCTGTTAGTAACTGATTTAGGAATTTAACAGTAGTGTAGACAGATCAAGTTATCAGGACGCGTATTTCTTTTTATCTGTTTCGCGAACATAACGTGTCTTGACTGGACAATGAGTTGACTCCATACTATGTCCTATGGAGTAGGAAAGACGACAAGATGAGAAGGGTTAAAATTACCCTTTATTTTTTCCCTCCTTTCACAGTCGCTCCCGCACTCCGGGATACTAAGACCAAACACTTGTGGTCTGAACTTAAAAATATAAGACTACTAACTAACTAAAATTTAAATAAGAGCTAATTTTTAATATTTTACATAGATGACTAACACTAAGACTGGCCTTTTAAATTACTACGTTTACGTCTTTAGCTTTCAAGAGGATTAAAACCTCTGGCCTTAAAGGCGGACAATAACTGATGACAAGATGGCTTACTTTCTCTCTTTCTAGTACCTACTTGGCAAAAAGCCACAACTTAAATACTTAAGCGTTAGCTAGTACAATTTGCATAAACATATTCACGCGTTAATTCTGGTCGGAAGTGAAAAATGAGAGATAATAGTAATGTTTTAAAATAAAATAAACGTTAGTCAAACTTAAGATCCTTACATACCTCCCGCCAGAGTTAATAAGTTTGAAACTAAGGTCTAAACGACCTTGTTGAAAACTTTTAATTCTAAATTCTAAGTCTAACACGAGGTCAATCTTTTACAAAAAACTATCTAACCTAGCAATTATGTAAAAAGCAGTTTTACAACATTTTCTTCAAGGACAATTATTCTTCATCTATTCTAGTACCTAAAAACAGGAACTTCTTGTCTCTTATCGGCTCTGGAAGGAAAACTAGTTTAATCAATTTGTCAAACAATTTAAATGCCACGTATTATGAATATGTATATTTTTTTTCTTTCCACTCCATTCTTATTTCATTCATACCATTATTTAATTATCTCCTCGTGCTCTCTGAGATGTGTTGTAAAGAAAGAAACACCAAACACGGGGGTGCTATGTACAAGTGTTCAACACTACCGCCTACAATCAAAACACTAACATGTTAAAATTAAACATAACAAGACCTCAGAACACCCCTTGCATTCATCTCTGAACCCTGAGGTGCTATTTTAAAATAAGTGGCTAACTCTGCAGTGCAGCGTCAGAGAGCCAAAATACATTCATTCATTCCAGGTTTAGCACATATTCACACTGCGTAACGCTTTTTTTTTTTTTGTCATACCATTATGTTTTGAAATTTGGCATTTATACAACATTTCCACTTTTAACATATCACAGTACTTCTTAAATTTTAACGGAATAGTTCACATGTATATAAGAACACATTAACATGTCATTAATTCTACACATTTGAAAACATACAGTTAAGTTTCTCCTATTGAAAGCAAGTGCTGTTTCTTTCACATTTAACAACTACATTTCACAAGTCCTTCAGACTAAAATGTCTTTTCTTAACAGAATCTTTTTAATAAAGCGTTATACAATATTTTTAAAATGTTCTTAAGGTACTTTTCTCATACAGTTACAAAATCGCTTACAATACTCAAGTATTTACACTTTAAACATTGTACAATAATTTTAGATTACTCGCGAGTAGTTGAAAAACATAGTAACAAATAGGTAAAACTCATTTCTCGCCTTTTTGGCGATAAAAGTAGACCTCACATGAGGTAAAACTTCTCATTAAATTCTGCCACTTGCAGTAAGAACGAAAAAGTAACTTAAAGTTTCAAAGTAACATCAAGTTTTACTTATCTCTGTAATATTCAGCCATGCGACTTGCCGTCCATTCTTGAAACGTTGCGAAGACAGCAGTTTGGTTCAATCGACGTCTGGCTCGGGGCTGAATGGCCTCGTCCTGCCATTTTCTTTTCATACGTGTACCTTGACTCTTGAAGACCTTCTTCTTATCTTCCGAATGTTGTAACGGTCTCTTGGTGGGTGGTATCCTTGAAGGCGTCGGGACATCTTTGGCTCACTGCCGTGTCCTGGTCGCTCGCTGATCGAGATTCCTCTCCCGCCTTGAGTCTGAAACTGCATTCCCCGGGGGAATTCTTGGGCACTTGCTGCGTAGAAACATTTCCGTCGATTCGCTATTTCTTTTCTCACAGGTGCTATGACTGCGACCATTTCTTCTCGCCCTCCTCTTACTGTTAGAATTTCCGTCTTCCTCCTGTTGGAGCCGGACGTGACATCCGTTTTCTGGTCGGGGCAATATTTTCCTTTTCTTGTTACCTCCGGTCTTCCATCGGAGGCTTTTCTTTTGTTGTTCATATCTATACTTGTGGTTGACTCTGGCGGTCGTTGTTGTTGTGCCATGTCTTGAGATGCTGCCTGCCGTGCCGGATCCTGCAAAAGATCTTCAAAGACTTTCGTTTTATTTCGATTGTAAAACGGCTTGATTTGGTCGATATTTGTCGTAAATATTTCACCATTCTTGGCTTTTAAGACTACTACAGCGTGGGTTACTTTTTCTGTACAGTATGGCCCTTCAAACCGTGGGCAAAACTTTGCTACCTTGTCTTCCGACGCTGAAGAAATTGAATGTTTTAAGTACTTCATCCCCCACATTTACTTCCTGTCTTTTCATATCATAGTAAAATTTATGTTTTCTCTGTGATACTTCAGTGTTTTCCTTTGCCTCCTTAATTAACTTTTGCATATCCGCCATTTGAAACTCAGGGGCCCTTTTTTGAATATAAAACAGTTTGTCCAGAGGGGTTATAATCTTTCTGCCTAAAAATAACTCAGCAGGAGTTTTGCCCATCGTGTCCTGTTTGGCGTCCTTAGGGCGAAAGCTAATTCATTGATATAGTTATCCCAGCTTTAATGAAAATTTTTAACGTAACTACGAATAATTTTAACAATGTTTCTGTTGACCCGTTCCGCTATATTTAATTGCGGCTAATACGGGACTATTTTTAAATGACGTACGTCCAGTTTTTGACACATGTCTTCAAAGATATTGCTTATAAATTGAGGACCATTATCCGATATAACTTTTAGGGGCGGCCTGTATTTTAAAATATATTGTAAAATAAAATCAGTAACTAATTTCGCAGACGCTCATTTCAGGGGAACAATTTTAGTACATTTACTAAAATGGTCAACCATAACAAGGAGATACCGACTTTTACTTAACTGACTTTTCGGGAAAAGGCCCAATAATTCGATGCCAATTATTTCATTTGGAAATTCTGATTTAATGCTATTTAGAAACCCGGCCGGGCGGAAATTAACATAATTAACTAGTTGGCATGTTGGGTAAGACTGGGCATACGTCCTTGTTAACTTTTGCCGTTCAGGAAAATAAACTGTTTTTCGTACGCTTTGGATGGCTTTCCGATTGCCACCATGAGCTGCCAGGGGCAAATCATGCAATTCCCGTAATATATTTAATCTAGCTGGGATAACAGGTCGGATTTCGTTGTTATTATTCGAAGTTTTCGTATAAAATAATAGACCATCTATCAGTTCGTAATGGGCCGCCTTATTTCTTATAGCCACAATATCTTGGTGGCTAAAGTTTTCAGAATCTCTTAAATAATCGTATGTATTTTTAAATTCCGGATCCTTGCCCAGTTCCGTTATTACGGTCTCACAGGAATGTATCATCTGGTATGTGAGTATTGCCACTTTAACACTATTCTCTTCTTCATCAATTGATTCTTGACAGGGCATCTGCTACGACAATTTCCTTTTCCTACTTGTGTTTAATTATCAAATTATATTCTTGTAATTTAAGTGCCCATCTTATTAGTTTTGGCGATTTATTCTTTCCTGAATATAATCTAGCGACCGCCGCATGATCAAAGTAGACCGTTACTGGAGAACTTCCAAAACAGACCCGGAACTTTTGTGCCGCTAACAGAACTGCAAGTGTTTCCTTTTCTGTCGCTGAATAATTTCTTTGAGTATCGTTTAAAGTACGACTAAAGAATGCCACGGGCTGCCCATTTTGGGAAAGAACTGCCCCTACGGCATAATCAGAGGCGTCGGCCGCGATTTCTAAATTTTCATCATTTTCGGGAAATTTCAACACAGGGACTTGCGTTAACGCTTGTTTTAATTTTTCAAAAGCGGTGGTAGCTTCAGCTGTCCACGAAAATCTTGCCTTCTTTCGTTTTAATTTTAACAACGGTTCGGCAATGGTGGCAAAATCCTTTATAAAAGACCTATAGTATGAGCAGAGCCCTAGAAAAGAAGATAGTTTTTTGCCGCATTTGGCGGCAGATTATTCTGAATTGCAATTATTTTTTATTTGTCGGTTTCAATGCCTTTCTGGGAAATTTTATACCCCAAATAACGTAATTCTGTGGCTGCGAATTTGCACTTTTCAGCATTAACTTTTAGACCGGCCTCATTTAACAATGAAAACACTTCTTTAAGGTCTTTAATGTGTTGTACTAAATTATCAATATTTACAATAATGTCATCTAAATAAATAAAAGTACTTTTCACGAGGACGGGTCTTAAAACAATGTCCATAGAACGTTGAAATGTTTCTGGCGCGTTTGACAGGCCAAACGGCATACGCAAAAAATGCATAAGTGCCAGACTTAGTTGTGAAAACGGTCTTTGGTACATCTTCAGGCTTTACGCCGATTTGAAAATAACCCGACGTTAAATCAAGTCATGTATCTAGCGGAAGTTATGTTTCGCAAGATTTCCTCAATAATGGGTAATGGATAAACCAGATACTTAGTAACGCTATTTAATTTGCGGTAATCTATTCCAAAACGTCACCTTTTTGGGTGTGTAACCGGATAATCTTACATAAAATATTTACATAAAACAACCGGGCTAGAATAACTACTGGAGATGGGCATGATGATCTTTTTACTTAGCATATCTTTAATATGACATTCTATAATTTTTTCTTTAGACTTAGAGGTAAGCCTTGTGGCGAACTGTCTGTGAATCTCCCGTATTTATTTCATAGTTGGTCACTTCCGTAAATCCGGGAATGTCACTGAACAAAGCAGAAAATTCACTTACCACTTGGCGTAGTTTTTCTTGCTCTTCAGTTGGCAAATGTTCAAGCTTCAATACGTCGGGGTCCGCTTTCATTTCCGGCACCGGTTTCATTGTCAGCTTAAGTGATGCTTGACTGAAATCAAGTGTTGCTTCGGACGCTGAAAGAAAATCTACTCCCAATATTATGTTTGCTTGAAGATTTCTTACAATAAGGAATATAATTTTTACCTGCTCGTCTTTAATGCGGATATACAGTGGTACTTACGTATACATTTGCATTTTCCCCCCTGGGCTGCTATCACCGTCGTATTATCCGAACAATAGATTCTATACAGACGAAAATATTTTTAAAAAAATTCTTCTGCCACAAAGCTACACTGAGCTCCTGTATCCAGGAGGGCGGTGGCTGGAATATTATTCACTAATACTTCAATCTTCGGAAGGACTAAATTTTTCACAACAACTGTATTGAGCTTAATGGTAGAGGGATTTTCTTTGGCTTTCGGATTTCCACACCCTTCCGTCAACAGAAATCCATTTCAGTTTAAATCTTCTTTCTTCTTTTCCGGGCCTTTACTCTGGCCTTCAAGCTTTTTGTCTGGCTTATTTTTGAATTGTCGACGTTCGCTGGCTGTTTTTGAATATTTAGGTTTCTTTGACCACTGATTCGACTTGCTTCCGTAGCCGCGATCTTGCCTGTGCTGTGGCCTTGGCGCACCAAATTGGCTTCGTTGCTCGTACTGGCGTCTTCTTTCAATGTCCGCCGTTCTTCTGATTTCAAACTGGATTGCGAGCTCAAATAACTTTTCCAAAGTCGTCGGATTCCTTAATTCGATAAAGTCTTGTACCTGGGGAAGTAACCTAGGCAAAATTACTTGTATGATTTCAGGATCCGACAGGCTTCCATATTGAAGTTTAAATAATTGTATTTTACTTAAAATGAAGCTTGAGAGGTCCTCAGTTCTTTGCTGGTATATGCTGAAGAGTTCCGCTTTTAATATCGCACGATTTCTTTTAAGTGGAAAGGCCTTTACTAAGGAAATCTTGAAATTTTCGTAAGTGTAGGTAGGACTTCCCTGTTGGCCCAAGAGACTTTTTCCGATGTAGTTGAACTAACTAAGTGCTTGACCTCTCAAAGCGCTAGTAGCCAAAGTCACTTTTTGGAACTTATGGACTGGATACAACATAAAGTGGTTATATAATTTTTCCAAAAAGTTATTCACCGATGAATTCCCATCGAAGTTCTCTGCTGACTTCATTGATGCTCACATATGTCTGGACGATGTACCCAAATCCTTCTAGGGTGACAACTGGTATTTCTGAATTTTAGGTCGATACCACGGGTTCATCAACTTCCTCTTGAAAGTCAGCCATGGGTCTTCTCCTTCGGGCGCCACTATCTGTTTCGGGAACATAACGTGTCCTGACTGGACAGTGAATTGACTGCAAACTATGTCCGGAGTAGACGACAAGATGAGAAGGGTTAAAATTACCCTTTATTTTTTTTCTCGTTTCAGAGTCGCTCCCGCACTCCGGGATACAAAGACCAACCACTTGTGGTCTGAACTTAAAAGTTTAAGACTACTAACTAACTAAAATTTAAATAACAGCTAACTTTTAATATTTTACACAGAGAATTAACACTAAGACTGGCCTTTTAAATTACTTCGTCTGTAGTACGCAAACTGCGGAAAACTACAATACGTCTTTAGTTTTCAAGAGGATTAAAACCTTTGGCCTTAAAGGCGGACAATAACTGATGGCAAGCTCGCGTGAAGACTCGTGGCAAGATGACTCACTTTCTCTCCTTCTACTACCTTCTTGGCAAAAAGCCACAACTTGAATACTTAAGCGTTAGCAAGTACAATTTGCGTAAACATATTCACGCGTTATTTCTGGCCGGAAATCGAGAATGAGAGATGATAGCAAAGTTTTAAAATAAATTAAACGTTAGTCAAACTTAAGATCCTTACAAAGTGTTTAACTTTGAATTAGAACTTGGTTTTGTAAATATTTGAAATTTAGTTCCAGGGCAAGCAGACTAATCTTTGTAATACTTTTATGCGATAAATCATCGTTTCAGTGGCCGTTGTTATTTCACTCTTAAACCAATAGGAATGGCTTAATTAATTTTATTTATTTTCATCTTTAAAATTGTTAACGTGGCATAATTCGTCATCAGGTTAAGAAAACTGTGTGTTTCATTAATTAAGTGGAGTGTTCATACTAAGTTATTTCAGACCACAGAGTTATATGCATTTCTATCGTAATAAAATTAGGGGGGGAGTTACTTAAATAATGCATCAAATAGTACTTACTTTTCGAGTACCATTTAAAATTAAGTAATACATATTACTTAACCTTTGTTTATTAAAAGAGAAAGAAGCAGTGGATGGAAATACTGAAATTCATTTTCTGAACTTTCTTCATGTCTAAAACCCCCCCCCCCCCTCTTGACGGGCATTTGTCTATGCGACATTGTTCACTCCTAAGACCAAAAGTGATTCGACCTAGGGATTCGAAGCTTGGCCCCTCGCTATCACAATCGGCTTTCCTAATCCCTACACCGTCTGAACTATCACTAGGGAAACAGTAAAGACGAATTCGGAAAGAATTGAAAGGCCAATTCGAGGGATTCATGCAATTATAAATCAGAAAAAGTAAAATTTCAAATAAAATATTATAGCAAGTATTTCGTAGGAGCTATTTTTCTGACACACTTAACATCAGTTTTCCAGCTATGAAATCAAGTTTTCGAAAATGTGTCAAAAAGAAACGCTTTTTACTATGACCTCAAAATATTCTGTAATATTTGTTTGAAATTTTAAATAAACCAGTTTAGCGTAAAAAAAGTTTCAAGGCCCCTTCTTTATGATTAAGAAGATTCTGATTTCAGTTAGTGTCATATTATGATTTTCAGTTACTAAATGTTGTTTTGCGTCTCTAACTCAATGGAGCATAAAGAAGTTGCTTGAAAGAATAAAGAGTCCTTCAGGGTGAAAGGAAATCCAAAATCCACTAAATACAACTTTTTAAATTAATAAACTTTGTGCTTCAAAATATTTACATTTTAAAATTAATGTACTTTGTGATTCAAAATGTTTACACTTTTATTAGTTTGTTATTGTTGCGATTATTATCTGAACGTATCATTCCTTTTTTAACCTTTTATTCCCACAGAACAATGTGCTGTTTTCTCCCGCTAATCATAGTACGGTGACTAATTCCCCATTTTATCCGCTGAAAATTTATATGTGTTATGTCTGTATACTTTGCTCATAACAAATTAATAAACATAGTGCCAACAAATAATTGAATGAATAAACAATTAAAAGATGATTTCAAGTGTTTCATTTTTCCTTACTGTGAAGAAATAAAAGTATTACGTTGTTATCCTATAAAACTAAATGATCTTTATTAATAAATTTAAAGCATTGCCCAGCAGGTTCCCAAATGGGCTTTTAAAATCTTTTTTATCCCCGGTCTTTGTCACCAAAGCAAAAGTAAAGAAAGGCGGCTTATGAGTCATCAAAATACATTATAATCGGCATTTATCAAATTAACAGCGCAACTACAGTACTCTAAGAATCTTCTGAACAAAATGCTTCCCCTCCCCCTGGAAAAAAATACTAAAACGAAAAAAAAAAAAAAAAAAAAAAAAAAAAAAAAAAACCTAACCCAAACATAGTTGTCACGTGTGGACGACATCGAACAATAATTGCATGTCAGGTGCGACCCCGGGTTTATTATTATCATTTAATTACGTAGGATGGGAGGAGCGAGGAGGACGAACGATTTATCGGTTTCTTATCCCACCCCCCATCCAATAGGAAGCAGCTGGGATAGCTATGCCGAACACGTGCTGCCATTAAAGGAATCACTTACTGAGCTTCGAGCCCCCCCCCTCCCCCAAAAAAAAAAAAAAAAAAAGTTATCCAGAAATAGGTTTTTTAAACGCTTTCGCCTTTTAATGATGGTAGATTTGAAGAGTAGTATCTCCTTGCTAATTTTGATTATTTTCTTTTCCTCGGAACCGCAAAAGGATGCACTAATAATCTTTTGATCAGTATTCGTTTCAAATATCTGTGCATTCATTTTATCTTCTTGCTCTTTCAGGTTATTGATAAACTCTGAACTGAGTAATAACTTCCTGAAATTAAAATTTTACTGCGAATTAATTATTTTTCTAAATACTCGTTTATGCAACCAGTCATATTTGTTTCATTAGGGTAATGCTCATTTGCATGAGTTAGTAAAAAGGGTTGGCACTTCATAAGGTAATTTCTCCGTCCTTTCCGCATGCATTCGCGATGTAATTGAAAGCATACTCGACGCGTATTCGAGAAGTCCAGGGTTCCAGTCCCGGCTAGGGAATTACACATTTTTTCATGGCTCCTGCTTCAAAAAACCTAATGACAGTCTTCGCATAGATATTGTTAGATTAAAGACGTATTTGAGTTTAATCTCCTTCTCGAAATCTTTAGTTTCATTCTGTTTGTAATGTTGTTACAATATTAGTTATTTTCCCCAATTAGCCCTTTATAAAGGCTATCAGTATCAAATTCGGCATAAACATTGAGAAAATGTAGCTTTAATGGATTTGCATAAACGAAAAACTAACAACCGCGAAATCACAGTTAAGACTAAGGATGAAGTCATTTTAGAAGAAAAATTCTTTCATGTCAACTTGAGACAACAAATTCTTAAGCAAAATACGTATATATGTATATTATATATTCTACAAATTTGAAGAGTTAAAATTGTTCTATACAATTCTGCGCAAGGTGTCAAAGGATATATTGGAGAAGTTACTTGTACGGAAGATTTAGAAATTTCAGACGAATTATTAGATATGGATAATAGTCTCAGCTTTTTGCTATTTAAGGATTTAAAAGATAACTGAATTTTGGCTTTTTTCAAGTAAGAAAAGAGAGAAATAATGAAAAGCATCCAAACGTTCCCCTTATGGATGGAACTTCTGAAAGTTACTTAAAATGTTTTTCTCAAATTTACACTATCCATATTGATATTGCGCCTCCAGTGCCATAAATGTTGTTCCTTTGCTGCTTAAAGTCCCTGATAAACGAAAGCTAACTTACAAGAGATTATTTTATTTAATTAAAACTTACGTTTCTGTTTAGGGTACGAAACAGATTGTGATGTATTTTGAAGTTGCAGTTATAATTACTCTAATGAAGTTTTTCCTTTCACTGGAAATAAAAAGTCGCGAGTTCCACTTAATTCAGCGTCTCTGGAGAAAGGCTTGTTAACGAGTATAGGATGAAGAAATTAAAACTCATCTCAAAATGGTCGCTTCTCTGCATACATACACATAGAATATGTTGACGATGGTTGGTTTTCTGAACAAAAAAATTCCCCATCTGAGATTAGAGAAATTTTATAATTACTTCGTTGTCTAGTGGCTTCAAAATGACGACGAGACAATACAAATATGGAATTGCAATGAAAAAATACCCAAGTAGCATCATAGATTAAATTCCCTTATTAAAAGCATTCATCCTAAAACACGAGAGCTGATGGAACATTTGAAGAATAAAGCTATGTATAGCGATTCTTTTTATTTGATTGTACTATGTAAACTTAGCAGGGAAAGAAAGAAAAGAAAAAGAAAAGAATCCAACGTCTAATGAATATTTAGGTGTTTTATTGGACAGGAAATTAAATATTTAGGTGTTTTGTTGAACAGCAAGTTAAACTGGAAAAAGCAGATTTCCTACATTTCTAATAAATGTGAGAGACTTCAAGTGGACTGAATCGAATTGCATGTAATAGTTTTGGTGTCAAATTGAATGTTAGCGCAATTATTTATAAGCAAGGTATTGTGTCCTTTATTTCATATGGATGTAGAGCTTGGGGATTGTCCCTAAAAAAGAAAATTAACTCTAATCTTCTACTTCGAGTTCAAAGACGAATTTTACTGCGAGTTATAAGGAGTTATCGAACTAGTTACAATGTTATTTTCTCTCTTGCCGGATTTCCACCGTTGGATTTGTTTATTCTGATGACCTGTATAGATTACAAGAATAGTCTTGCAAATTTCTCCAGTTTTCATTTTGAGCGCTTATTTTCCTTGTCTGTTCTGCCTCATCCTTCTGTAAGACAACCAGTACAGATTCTAGATAGTACGAACATGATGAAAATTCATTCTCAGTTCTGTGCTATACGGATTGTAGTAGGATTGATGATAAAGTTGGTTTTGCTTATGCTATTTTTTAGGATGGTGTTGAAATTGAGTACCACCAATTTCGTATTAGAAATGAATGTACTGTTTTTATTTCGAAGCTTCTCTGCATTAATTTTCAATTAATTGGATACTTAGTACTACTTAATCTGCACGGATTCACTCTCTTCCTTCGAGTGCCTTAAAAATACCTCATCCTGTAATGATATTATTGTTAATATACAGCAATCTCTCGGATATTTGCAGAAAAACGGAATTTCATTGTTTTTTACATTTGTCCGTGGTCACTCGGGTAATTACGGAAATGAGATAGCTGATTGGCTTGCTAAGAATGCAACTAAAAATGATATTAATGTTGATGTAAATATTCCAAAATCGTACTTTAAAAAGACATTCAAAGCTAAAATGATTGAACAATGGAATTGTGATTATATATCTTCTGACAAGGGAGCTGTTACAAAAAAAATTCTTCCCAACTGTTTTTGAAAGACTGAAAAGTAAGGACTTATTGCTCAATTTTAAGGTTACGCAATTTTTGTCTGGACATGGTAAGTTCAACGTTTACCTCGAACGGTTTAAGCTGGCATCTTCCAGTTTGTGTAATTGCAATCTTGGCGTTCAGCAAAGTGTTTTCCACCTGCTTTTTGATTGCCCATTGCTTGATAATGCAAGAAAATCTATTAAAATGCAGATTAAAATTAATTGGAATTCATTGGCCGCCGAAATGTTATGATTTTGTATCTTCACCTTCGGCTTACCGAGCTTTTGATGACTTTGTTGACTTTTATTTTAAACATTACAAATGATTTGTTTATATATTTATATCTTTTTTGTTTGTGTTTTTTTTTCTCTTTGTGTTTGATTTCATTGTGTTACTGAAAGTTGATGTTATTACTTAGGATTTTGCTTTTTTTTTTATTATTTGCGATTTGTAAGCCTCGTGTGATACTTTGTAGTGCACGAGGATTTCTTGTTCTTTAAATAAAATAAAAAAAATTAATTAATTAAAAAAAGTCTAATGAAAGAGATTTGCGTATCACAAAATATAAGAAAATACTTATTATTTCTTTCTTATCTACAAAAATTCGACTAAAACATGTGAATTTTTTTTTAAAAAAAGGAAGAACGTGACCAGCGACACACGACTTTTAAATACTTGAGTATTTTTCACTGCCAGTCCTAAACTTTTGAGAAAGTACGGCCGAAAGTTAGATTTGTCTATCATTTGGTTAGTAATTTTAGTATTTATTAAATTTCATAACCGTCGCACGAATTTTAAGGGATTTTCAGAGATTTCAAGAATATCACAATTTTTGGGGAACATTGAATTCACCACTTTAAAACATCTATCCTCACAGCAGAAGAAAATGGCTTAATTAAGCTTGTAGAATCATTCGAGTAACACCCTCGTCGGAGCTCGAACCCTGAACCTCTCGATTACGCGCAGAGTGTGCTACCGTTTCACCACGAAGATATGCAGAAAAGAGGGAGAAAACACCTTATATGCTACCCCTTTTAAAGTGTGACTGGGGATTAAGGGACCCAATTGCCAAATCCTAGTTTTAAAGAATCATCATCCACCCCCTTTTAGTTCGAGCTTGACTGTAGAACCATTAGGTTATTTTGAAGTAGGATTACATGAAAAAATGAGAAATGTCCTCGGCTGGACTTGAACCTGGACCACTCGAAAACGCGCCGAGTGTACTACCGTTACACCACGAAGGCATGCAGAAAGAAGGAAGAAAATACATTAATCGCTTAAGAGACTCAATTGTTTTCCAAACTCTTTAATATTGCGATGCACAGGCATAAATTTCGATTTATTACCACCCCAATATATATATATATAGAGAGGGAGAGAGAGAGAGAGAGTTTATTTTCTAATAGATTATATAGCATATTATCTCCTTTGACAAAAGTAGTTAGAACTCTATTCAAATTAAGTAACTCATTAGGATATTAAAAATTGAATTTTGAATACACTTAAAAATGGAAACATTGAAAAGGTATAATTAAACTTGAAAATGTAAGCAATAGACCAAGTAATTATCGTCATTGACAGGAAATTAGTCGACTCTTCAAGGGAAACAAACTAACTTCTGATCACTTAATAACAACTAATAAATGCGGAAGTGTTTCGTCTTTCTCTCAACTAAGAATTCTTATGACAAAAAAGTCTTTTAATAAGATGAGTTTAAATAAGTTGAATTTAAGTGAGATGCGTTGAAGTAAAGTGCTAATTAGAATTCAGTAAGAAATTGCGTGTACAGTCAAGTTTTAAAATTAATCTTAAAATACGCGTATATTTTTGTAAGAGTGAGCATTATTTTCTTACTTGAGAAAATTGCCCTCCCCGACACTTTCGTCTTTAATCATAGAAACTCAATGTAAGCCTTGAAAAAATAGTGAACACAATACAAACATGGAAGAAAAGGTGAATAAAAATATTCGCGTAACACTAGAAGCTAGTATTAAAAATGTATGAAAAGGAAATTTACATAATATACATCAGGGGCCAGAAGATGAATTAAATAACTTACGTGTCTGCTAGCTATTTCTTGTTTAATTATTTTTACAAAAATTGCATTGTGTTCATTATTTTTACAAGGTTTACATTGATTTACATTGATTAAAGACTAATGGGTCGGGGGGGGCAATTTTCTCAAGTAAGAAAATAAAACTCATTCTTGCAAAAATATATCCCGATTTTAAGATTGATTTTAAAACTTGATGGTACAGCCAATTTTTTACTGAATTCTAATTTGCACTTTACTTTAACGCATCTTACTTCAACTCGACTTACTTAAATTAAACTCATCTTACTCAAAAGCGTTTTTGTCATAATAATTCTTACTTGAGAAAAAGATGAAACGCATTTATTAATTTTTATTTCGCATTTATTGATTATTATTTATCATTTTCGCATTTATTAGTTATGGTTAACTGATAAGAGGTTAGTTTATTCCCCATGAAAAGTCAAATAATTTCCAGTCAATGACTATAATTACTCGGTTTATTGATTACATTTTCACTTTTAATTATACCTTTTTGATGTTTCAATCTTAAATTTATTAAAGATTCAATATTTTAATATGCTAATGAGTTACTTAATTTCAATAGAATTCTAACTACATTTGTCAAAGATAGTATACCATATAATTTATTAGAAAATACATTATTATTTTATTACCTTGCAGCTTTTGTGCAAGTATTAAGCAATTTATTGCGATTAATTAAGTTATATATATATTGTTGCGTGCGTATGGTTTCGCAATGGATTGAATGCACAAGTCCGATAACAGTCAAACAAAATTTATTCTTATCACAGGAAAGATAAAAAACACTGAAATTTCCTCAGAGATATTCGTATAACATCGCAATATCTCACAGTAGTTATACTTTAAACTATAAACTACTAAACTATAATAGAACTCAAATTCAAAATACAGAGAAAGCTAATTCGATCTCACAGAGAATTCAATACAGGCAATAACAGCACTAAGTAAACAACTACAGTTTGCTTAAAACAACTACAACTGAATTGAGAAGTTTTCCTCCAGCTTTTATAAGCTTTTTAATCATTCACTAGATCATTGTTGTATTTTCTTGATTTTTCTGGATAGCAAAAACAATTGCGAGATATCTATTTATTAAATGCGCGTGCTCCTGTATTTTTACATTTTCGGAGCAGCTTTCTCTTAAAAGACGTTATGCGCTGCATTGCACGGGGAAATGAAACAATTTTAATTACAATTCTACTAAAAATAGCTAAATAAATACAAAATCCGTAACAATATTTCTATGTTATATTTTAATGGGTAGAAGGAAGCCGGCACTTCAATTTCTGGCTATCGACATGGTTGAATATAAAGAATACAGACGAGGCTTACGAAACAGAATTCGAAGAATCACCATCTTTATTTTTCTTCACATCAAATCATCTTTTTTAGATAAGCTATTTTTCAATCATAGTTAAATATGGTAACTTTTATATACACGGGTTTTAAGGTAAAGAATAATAGAGTATAGCAGCGCAGAGGTTTTGCATGGCAGGAGAAGTTAAGGAGAAGCGACGTAATTGCTCGAGAAGCTATATTTATGCTAGGTAGGTGCATATGTTCAGCTAAGCTGCAATTGGTTAATTTCTAGGTTTTAATTCTCGTTTCAAGCAATATTATGTAATTTGGAAAGAGCTCGAATTTGGGAGAAAGGATAAACTTACAAATCAAACATCAAATTCAGAATAGTCAATTTTGAGGTTGCCAATTATTTCTTAACATAACCATCGGATTTTATTATATCTTACATATTACCCCCTCCCTTCAAGAAGAAAAAAGCGTAGCGACAGGGAAGTCTTTTTGAAGAAAAAGTGTTAAAGCGCTAGCAAATGAAGAAAAATGTAGATCATAAAATTTTTCAGCATTTTAGTCTAAAAGCCTTTTTGTTTGAGAGTTCAGATAATCATAATTCTTCAGGGAAGGCTCCCGTTATCAGAGAGTATCACAAATAAAAACTTTTAAATAATCATTACTTATAATTAAATGTAACACACATAAATATTTATGATACTAATTTCCATATTGATAAATTATATTTTAACACCATATATATAATAGGAATAACATTTTCAGAAATTATGGTTTCACCGTTGTAGCTTTCATTTGCAAGTCCTGATTTTACCAAACTGGAAGGCCTCGCAGTAATTCTAAACAAACTTTCCATCAGTAGGACTATCCTCTTGGACTAACCAGTGTGTTCTGCACTAGTAGTTCAGGGGTGCTAAGGTGGTTACTTGAAAAGGGCTCCGTTTCTTATATAAGGTAACTGGCCTTTGTGAACTGCACTAATACACTCCACAATTAAAAAAAAGTATAATAATAATAATAGAAAAGTTACACTCACTCATAAAGTCAGAGCCTTCAGCATTACCTTATATGAAGTGTGTGAAAGGAACAACTGTACAGAGGCAATAACAGGCCTCTGTTTCGTAACCAGTACTCCCTCAACATGCTCTATACTTAACATACAGTCTCCCATAAATTTTAACATGCATTTACGAAAATTTCATATTACTTATATGTACTACTTATTTTTTATATTCAGTTCATTTTCAGAATTAATTATTAAATTCTTATTCAAAATTTTTCAACACAAGCTCAAAAGTATAATTATTTACCTTAATAGCCTTCTCTAAAAATAATTAATAATCTATAAGATATTTCTCCCGTCTTCTTAGCATGCCTTCGTGGTGTAGTAGTCAGCACGCTTGGGCCTATTCGAGAGGTCCGTGGTTCGAGTCCATTAGCGAAGGCATCGCTCATTTTTCATATCTCCTGTTTTCAAAAAATGACTGATATCTCTACAGTGGCCCCGAACTAAAAAAGTGATGGATGATAGGATGCCACCAGGATTTGGCGATTGGGTCCCCTAATCCCCAGTCACCCTTTAAAAGGGGGAGTGCATAAGGTATTTCTCCCGCCTTCTTCGCTTGCCTTTCGTGGTGCAGCATGCTCTGCGCGTATTCGAGAGGTCCATGGTTTGAGTCCCGGCGAGGGCATTGCTTATTTTTCAACTGTCCTGCTTTCAAAAAATGCCTAATGTCTCTACAAATCTAAAGATTCTTTAGCTACTTTACTAAATTATTAGAATTCAAGTTTCTAATATAGTTAAACATTTTTTCATATCACAGTGCTACATTTTTAATATCCGATTCATTAAGAAAAATATCAATTTATAACGTAAATTCAATTACGCAAAAGCAGAACTGAAAATAACTTTCCTGCACGTACTTCAAGTGCAATTTAATCCTGCAACGTTAATAAAGAACACGATTTATTTATTCGCGTAACAGCCAAAGGAAACAATACAGTAAACACTCAGTTCGGTGACCTTCAAAGTACTTTTGAACGCGCCGTTAAACAACTTTCATTCTTTGACGCCGAAAACCAATTTGATAATTCATTCGATGATATCTAACTTTTAGAATGACGAACTTTCAGATAGTTTTCCACTGGAGTTTGAAGCAGCAGGTACACATCCTAGTCGACGCTTTAATAATGTTTTAATGCGTAGTTAGAAAGATGGATACATGAACCAACTTCCAGACGTGGCCGTTGCGAAACATAATTTTATCCCATGGTAATTCACATCAGACAGTTTTGGTAGATGATCTGATGGTATTTATCAAATGATTGTTGCATACCATAATTTTTATGTATACGGGTTTTAAGGTAAAGAACAACAGAGCATAGCAGCGCAGAGGTTTTGCGTGGCAGGACAACCCAAGAAGAAGAAGCAACGCAATTGCTTGAGAAGCAGTATTTATACCAGGTTGGTGCATATGTTCCAGTTAATTTTTAGGTTTTAGTTCTCTTTTCAAGCAGTGTTATGTAATTTGGAAAGAGCTCGAATTTGGAGAAACAATAAACTTAGGGGAAGAATATTCAAATCAGAATAGTCAGTTTTGAGGTTGCAATTATTTCTTAACATAGTCGTCATATTTTATTATATCTTACATATATATATGTTTTAACAATTAATTGGTCCGAAAAGATAATTTGGGAGAATCATTCGCTAAATTTTATGTCTGGAATGTCGAGGACGGTGATCGAAGATGGTTTGAATCTGTTGCGTATAAGATGATTGGAGATCTTGGAGGAACCAGGAATCACTGACTAATCGCACATATATTTATTACTTGAGAATTCTTATTGGCATACATAACTGCATAATGGAGCAATTTGAGCCCACAATTTTAAAATACGCAGTTACATTTTTTTAAACAATGGAATATGCTATCGGTGATGTAGACGACTTGTTGCTTCCCAACTGCACATATAAACTGATAAAGCCATGTAGATGGATGATTTAAAAAATTACCCTTTTTTCAGGCAATGGACGATGCAGCCAAACCAGCGGTGCGTGAAAGCTACAGAAGTAAAAAAGGGCAAAAAAAGAGAGTGCGTTGTTGGATTGCAGAGGTATTTAGAGTAAAATTTTTCTTTAAGCTGATTGGCTAAGAGCTATACACAATGCAGAAAGGTTAAGATGGCATAATGCGCAATTAGTTTCAGATATGATGCAGTGTGTATGCGCTTGTATTAGGATAAAATTTAGGACTTTAAAGGACTATTGCCAATTTGTTCTAATTACGTTTTATTTGTTAATAAATTTCGGCCATATTTTTATATCTTGCAAATTATACTCCAAATTGTGGATAACTTTTATACTATCTGGAGAAAGCATTTCAAGAAATTTACAAACTTTTATTCCAGATACTTTCAAATTGGACTCTAAATTTAATTTACAGATCACAAGATATTTTCTTATCACATCATATATTTTATTGTCATATTTATAAATGACATTTTTTGCGTTTTTATACATATTAAGATATGAGGAAGTTACGGGACATAGTAAAGCCTAAACGGCTATGTCCCTGGAGCCCTTTATTTGGCTTCTCTTTGCAAATGTATATAATGTACAAAATTTCTCTCCCTTTGCTTTCATTCTAAGGCTTTTTTCTCAAAAGGCTGTTCTATAGACTAGCCTTTTTGTTCTTGAACAGGGATATGTAAGATATAAAAATATGGGGGAAATTTATAAGCAAATTAATAAATTGGTAATAGTTCTTTAAAGTCCTAACTTTAATCCTAATACAACCCCTTCAGAGCATCTATACTGCGTCATATCTGAAAACGAATCCCTCATTATGTCATCTCAAGTTTCTGCATTGCATAAAGCTCTTAGCCACTCAGACTAAAGAAAATTTTACTAGGAATACCTCTGCAATCCAACAACACACTTTCTTTTTTGCCCTACTTTCCTTCAGGGAATCATTTTCTTGGTGAGACGGATGTCATGATCCTGGAGCCAGAATACCTATCCTCTCTTCCATCTCCTTTCCTCTGAGCTTGAAATTTTTCCTTGCCTTCTACCTTGCGGTTTTTCCTCTTTGGAGCTTGGGGCTCGTCATGAGAAACTGTCTCTAATTTTCTAGTGGCGAGAAAACTGCCCACGTATTTGCCGTGCATGGAGACCTGTGTCGTTGGAAAGTCCTGGTAGTTGAGGGGCGAGGTAGTGTCCCCAACACACTGCTTTGGCGAGGTAGTGTCCACCACACACTGCTTCAAAGGGAGACACCTTGTCGTCCTCGCGGGTGTCAACCGGCTGGTCACTAGTCCTTGTGTCAGTGGCTTGGGGATAAGCTCTCGGAAGTACCTGAATTTCGGGAAAGCCGACTGTGGGGCTTCAGTTGGCGTATAGGGCTGGCTAGCCCTAGCACAGAATTCGGTGTTCCATTGCTGGGCTCCGTGGTGGGCGGGGCAGTCGGACCCGAAATCTTATTTCTTTTAAATATGGCTTCTTTGATTGAAATTTGCGTACCAGAAAATAAAACAAACTCTACACACAATACACACACACACACACACAAAAAAACCTCCTATAAATGCCAATGAAAATGAAGCAAAACCTCTGCCTCAGTTTGTGGTAATTAATAGTAGAACAGGCGAAATTCAAAAGCTGTTACCGTTTTTAATACAAAAACTTATAAAATCATGTGCCGGTGAGCCTAAAAATATCAAATGTCTTGGCTCGGGGGATCTTCTAATCGAAACCATATCTTCTAGCCAGTCTGCAAACCTTCTCGCCTTGAACAAACTAGAACACGTCAGTATAAACGTCTCACCTCACAAAACCTTAAACTATAGCCGTAGGGTGATTTCAGAATTCGACCGTCTCTACGTTTCAGAAGAAGAATTATTGACTGAACTCGCCGATTAAAATGTCTGTGCTGCTAGGGGAATAAAGGTGCGTAGAGAGGGTCAGTTGATAAATACCAAAAACGTTATCCTGACCTTCAACACGCCTTATTTGCCAAAAAGTGTAAAGACCGGATATCTTCATTGCCCAGTAAGACCGTACATCCCAGACCCCATGCGATGTTTCCAGTGCCAGCGCTTTGGTCACTCAAAAAGTCCTGTCTAGGCACATCCACGTGTGCTCGCTGCTCCGTGGAGGGCCATGACAGTGGTGTGCCACTGTGTATCAATTGTAAGGGGAGCACACAGCATTTTCTCGAGCGTGTCTTAAATGGAAAGCTGAGAAGGAAGTACAGTCTCTAAAAGTGACCAAAAACATAACATACGCAGAATTATAAGTAATACACGGCCACGTTTCAATGTTGATGAGGTACGTTTTCAAAATTGTGGGGGTGCATACTGCATCCTTATGGGTCTGTATGAAGCAAATATTGCGTCTCCTAAATTGCTTTATCCAATAATACAATTACGTTGAATTCGGCCTCAACTGTCTCCAGATTTGCTGAGTCATGCTCATGCTTTGAAAACCTCTTTGTAATATTGCTCAGATAATAAAAATATTTCAAATTATTCACCATAACTTGTTAAATTAAAGCTTTGAAGCTAACAAATTTATCCTTGGTGCTTAACAAGTTTATCAATAATTTCTTTTCATTTATGTGCCAGTCGGGATTGAGAAGTTTTTCTTCTCAAACACGACTTTAACAGTTTGCGGAGAAACAAAAAAAAAAAAAGTTTTGGCTCGAAGCCTTGTTGGATGCTGTGATGACGTTGAGGATGAATTTTTCTCTAATCCGCCACTCTTTTCGTAACGAATATTTATTCTGAACGGTATTTATAGCTCAATTTCATGTACAATTTCGGAAGAATAAATTTTATCTATTCATTTATACTTTATAAGATAGAAGAGATCTTTTAGTTTATTTCCAAATTCATCGCAGAGTCTCGAAGTCCTTCTCCCCTTTTAAACAGCATTGGCTAGGTAGATATCTCTTAAAAACCCGTTTAGGCATCTAACATTTTTGTACTACTTTGCAAAAAATACTTTGTGTAGGCTATAAAAATTTATAAATTGTGTTCGCCTTCAAAAATAATTGAGTTAGGAAGAATACATGATATTAGAAGGTAAAATTTTATATGAAGCAATGTAATGAATATTTCTTACCACAAACTGGCAGAAAACTCTTTTAATACTTAAAAAAGTTAAAAAAAACTTCATTATTTTCCTTCTTACTTTCCTTCTATAACCTTTGATGGTAGCGTTTAAAGAGAGCTCTCTGTTCTTTTAAGAAATGAAATGTATGTATATATATATATGAATTACGCATTAGTTACATTTCTGTTTTCTTTTAGAGCAGTGGAACCACAATTCTAGTACTTTAAAAGTACTTAAAAGCAGAAAAATATGGTCATGATATAAAATAAACTGGTCTAGATTCAGATGTACATGTTTTAAGCATGCGTGAAATTACTTATTTTGATTACAATAACTTGCAAGAAGAATTAATGTCTTAATGAATACTAGAAATTGAAAGCTAAACCAGGTCAAAAAAGTAAAGCCTATCTCACCAAAAGGAAGAAGGGGTGACAAAGGGGGAAAGAGAGAATCATCAGGGGGAAGTCGATAGGAGACCGGACTATGGGTAAAGGAATTTTTGGACAAAATATCAATTTGGACGAAAGAGCATGATCACGATTTTTAGCAAATATAGATAAATCTTCTTAAATGATCACCTAAGTTCGATTTTTGGTAAAGGGGATTGCATTAGAGCGTATCACGTTTACTAATGTTCAGTGGCGTTCCCTGACAAAAGCCCACTGGAAGAAAGCAAACTCGACAAACCCCCCACTCCAACTGTGATAACTGCTACACGACAATTACCCACAGCGATGAAAGCGCACATCGATAAAAGCCCATGCAGATGAAAGCCCATATTAATAACAGCCCACATAATCAAAAGGACACCTTGCTTTTATGACTATAAAATGTATTTATAATTGCAACTGTAGTAAATGGAGTATTCAGATCTGAATTTTAATGTCTCAAAAATAGTTTTGTTTGTATATTTTATCCCTATTTTATTAGTTTGTTTTATTAGGTGCGGTAAACAAACTTTCTGCTTTCTAATAAAGTGATTAGCTATAATGTTTCGATGACAAATCTGAAAATATAGTTTATTATTTATTTACTTATTTAATTTTGGTATGTATATGCAAAACGAAAAATATCGTTATGAAGTTTCTCACATGCTAATTTTAATGTAATGTAGTTGAAATTTAACATAATTATGTTTCATTATTTAAAAAATGGGGGAAATGATTTTGATAAAATATTAGAAAAAAATATTTTACAGCTATGAAGGATATTTTAAGCCTCTCTTAGTTCTTAAACTAAAAGGTTTAGTAGTAACTTCTTGGACTTAGGTGTGCTGACTAAAAGTAGCATTCCCTTTATTTAATTGTTATTATTTGAAATCAATTTAGACGCCTATATTAAGAAATGTATGAAAGAAATCATTAATCTCCATTGTCAAAAATTTTTTTCGTTTTGAAGAGAAATTTTTATTTTTACTTCATTTCTCAATTTTCACTTCATTTTTCAATGCGGAGAGAGGCTATAAGCTTGTGAGAAAGTGCACATTTGCCTGCGGACCCCCAGCATCTAGTACTTGGACTTTATCTGTGAATTACTAGGCTAAAAAAGATAGTTTTCCAGAAAATGAATTGGCAGAGAGATTTTTCTCATCCTCCCGTGAATAGATTTGTTTACAATACAACTAATTTTTCCCACCTTACACTTCAGGGTTAATGACAGTTCCGGTTTTGTTGGATACTTACAACCAGGGCTTAATTTTTTAAATCAGA
Organism: Stegodyphus mimosarum; assembly: GCA_000611955.2. Taxonomy (NCBI): domain Eukaryota; kingdom Metazoa; phylum Arthropoda; class Arachnida; order Araneae; family Eresidae; genus Stegodyphus; species Stegodyphus mimosarum. The sequence goes on along the minus strand of KK115005.1, from coordinate 189,607 downwards.
AGTGCCGAAACCCTATGGAAAGCCGTCAGGAAGAAGGGAAAATATAAATAACTAAAATAACTAAGAAAATAATAAAATAATTAATAATTGCATTAATTAAATAACCAAATTTAAATTATAATTAGATAAGATATAAAGACATGAATAAATATTTAATAAATCATTAAATTCATGATAAATAGTTAAATAACAGAATTAAACTATTAGATCTTGTCGTATTTGGGGCTCCGCTTCAGCCTGCCTAAGGTTGAATTTAAGCCCTAAATATGCGATATAACGTCCTATTTAAAGGAATGAGAGAAACAAAAATCATTCTTGTTCCTGCACACCAATGGAAAAAAGTAAAACGAATAAAACATCACAATTGAGAATACAGAGAATATTAGAAACAATATAAGAGCAATGAAAGAAATTTGAATGCAGAAGTGTAGCTTCAAAGACAAAGAGAGAAGATTCCAACCCTTTCTAACAGCGGTGCCCTGCCGGTATAATTCTAGTTGTCAAGCAGAATGCTACGGGGAAAAATAATTTCTCCCGTATCCTATCCGAGCCAATTTTTGCCACCTAGTATTTGGTTACATTGTTCAAGTCCGCAGAAGCTGTGACTTCAAAGTGATTGCATTGGTCGCGCACATTCAACGCTACTGAGCTTCACTGAAAGCTCAGTACCGTTGGATGCAATCACTTTCACCAATGCAATCACTTTCAGCACCAGAAGCAAAATTTTTTGCTCTTACAAGTTCATTGCACTAACCTGAAGAATAAGCCATTGAGATGTGGATTGGGGACTTTTCTTCCCTTAAAAGTCTTTACCTCCGTCAAAGTGACGTAGAAAGACATTAGTGCCTTCGGAGGTTATAATCGATTTTTAAAGCATATTTATTTTTCAAAATTCGTCGGCTGAAATTGTCTTTCGCTTAGAAAGTGAATAAAGTTCTACATTTATTCCCACGTCTCAAGAGTGACTGGCGGTCGGATCTCAGTTGAGAATTTTAGCATTTGTAGCCAGCACTAGATTTCGTGCTTCTAGGATTTCTACTCGCTTTTAATAAAACCTAAGGTAAGTGGTTTTTTATTCTTTCAAATAGATTTATTCATTTAGAATGTATTTGTATACGTCCAAAGCTCAAAATATGTTTTATCTGATCAGTTTTATAAGCGTTGATTTAAACTTCTGGGAAATAATTCTAGTATTAGGTATAATTGAAAATAATTAGCATAAAAAAAACTTTGAACCAGTGAAATATTTTGAAAAAGAAGCAAAATGTGTCTAGTACTACGTAACATAAATAATTTTTTAATTACTAACTGAAGTAGGAACCTCATATGCATCAAGCAACAATAAGTACGTTGTTGTTTGAAGGATAAAAAAATCATATTTTAAAATTTTTCTAATCGCTCTCATCATATTTATGTGATTAATAGTTGGTTTTGACCTTTACGTACAGTTAGAAGTGTTCATAATTCAATGTTCTATGCAACCTGAAATTACAGTAACCATAATAGACTCTGATGTTTAGTCTTAAATACACACTACCATTTTTTATAACTTTTACCATAACAATACTTGAGAGTTTACTTTGATATGCATTTTTAAAATTTAATTCTTTCAACATTTTAAAATTCGAATTTCAATAAATGCATTTATAATTACCTTATTTGTTTATATATTAGTAGCTGCTAATTTTAATAATTTTAAAAATGGTATAATAAAATATTCATAATTTTAACGCCTATTACACTTTTCGCTATATTTGAAAAATTACTCAAATCACATACTATTTTTTAGAGACATTTAAAAAATATATTTAGCTAAAGCAGCGTAAAAAAAAAAGCTTCTTATAAGAAATTTTTGGGAGCACTTCCGCAAAGAACCTTGTAAATGTAAATACTGCCAACAGTGGCGATAATAGTTCAATCCTGGTAACCCAACGGATTTGCCTGTTTGGAGGTAGCAATCAAAATGAAAAAAGATTCGTGATATTAACTCTTACGTTGTTTTTATCGGTAACGTAAGCAACAATTTTTTTTTGGTTGTAAGTAGCAGTTTTTAACGTAAGAGTCTTGTCTTACTCTTACGTTGTTTTCGTCAAAACATCAGACTCATTGTTAGCCTTTGCAAATGTAATTTATTCTTTACTTACTATTATTTTGTCTGATTTCCACGCTATAGTTTACGAAGTTTTTTTGAATAATGAATCGCTAGGAATATTTTCGTGTAATTAAACAAGTTGGAGACAGGTTCTTGTTTTGCAGTGGTGCGTGTTAGAAGAATTATTGCCTTCATTGAAAACATGTTCACAGAAAATAACAGATCAGCTGAGATTCTGATGCCGCTCATTACGAAGCACATGGCAAAGGGAACAACTATTATGACTGATAACGGCGGATATATTCATTTCCATGCAGGCAAGGGTGTTATGTGTATCAGACTGTAATAATTTCACAGCTTTCGTTAATCAGGCAACAGGCACACGTAACTGAGTAGGTGACCTCCGACAGTAAAATTACAAACTCAGTCATAAAATTTATTTAATTAGTGCTTCTAAAATTTACTTCGTTTTTCTCTGGAAGTAAAACTAACCGTTCATTTTCCGTATAAAGTGGTCTTTACAAAGCAAATCTAGCTGATCACGCGGCAATGACGTTAAACGTATGGCAAGACTAATGCGCAAGAATTCTAAACTCGATTATAAATTCTCCGGCAATTTGCTCAACGTTGCAGGGTTTTGAATTAAAAAAGGGGATCTTTTCAGGGCCGTAAAAATCTAAAAAAGGAAAGAAGTATTGCTAAATACAAGTTTTTTTTAAGTCGTTTATAGTAATAGAATTAACTGGAAATCTATTTTAATAATACTAACATCTATTTTATGCTAATTTTTACTTTCATACGCTTACCATTCTGTTTTTCTACCATCCTGAATTTAATTGTATTAAATATCATGTTGAAGCAGCTGATTCTCACTTGCATATGCTTTATATCATGCTTTTCTGTTAGCCTGAATTTAATTGCACTAATTACGTTTAACAAGTCATGTACTTAATACGTTTAACCTGCTAATTTTTAGCTAAATTTTACTTACACGTGTTTAATATCACGCTGTAGGGATTTATTTATTTTAAATAACCAGTTAAATTTAATTTTAAGTTACTTTCCTATAAATCTTCATTCCCCTAATTGTCAGTGCCAAAATATTTAAATTTGGTAACGCCCGTAAGAAATGCAAATTCTACCAGTGGGAGAAAAAGTTTAAATATCGACGTTCCAGTAGAGAAAGTTAGAGAGAGTCTGAGAAATCCCTGTGCGTGGTTATACGCAAGCTTTCGCTTAGCAGTTATTACTGGTTAGACGTGGCTTAATAGCTATTACCTTGCTGCCACTTGACTCATCTACGCACTGTAGGATACAGGATTGTATGAGCCCTGTAGTTTAATTCTACTGCTTGTGAATATCTCCAATTTTGAGTTTTGATTCTACTGTTTTAGTTACCGCCCAAGTAGAGGCGCAGTATGTAAGCGTCAAGTTGACGCATTGTAAATAATTTAAAGAGTTTAATAAAGGGAAGTTTTAACCCTTCTTCGGTGCAATCACTATATCTCCAGATTCTACACGACCGATAGACAGTAGAATCTTACAACGCTATGCACTAAATATCACGCTTGAAACGCTAAATTTCACTTATGTATGCTCTATATCATGCTTTATCTCAAAACTTAACGGTATATCGCTAAAATCAGTACCGTTAGCGAGCTTAGGGACAAAAAATGCACTGTAGCCAACGGGTTCTTTGCGGAAGTAAACGCCAAATTTTCAAAAAGCCGAAGTATATATTTTATTTGAAAAGACTTCAGTGTATCGAGAAATAACTGTTTTATTTGAAAAGAACTTAATATATTGAGAAATAACGGTGTTATTTAAAAAGAAGTTAGTGTATTGTGAAATAACTGTGTTATTTGAAAAGAATTTAGTACACTCACTTCCAAAAGTTAAGCACGGAGAGGAAAATGCTCATTTTCGGAAGCCAATCAAAATTGAAGAGGATGCAATTCGCTGCGGAGGTAGATGGAAGTATGCAAATATGTTAGGTAACAGCCAATCGCGCTTTCATTTCATGAAATATGCAAAAAAAGGCAGTCTTATAAGAATTCAGCTTTATGAAGGGTTACAGAAGTTGATTCTAAGTGCTGATAGAAGGTGTTTAAAACTTTCCTACAATTTGTTTTCAAGACATACGTGTTTCTATGACTTCCAGAAGACGAATGGAAGATTCTGAGCGCTGGCGTGCTGTGGGGCGCATTGAAGCAGGACAGTCGATCACATATATTGCTGTTTTCTTCGGCGTTCATCATTCTGTAATTTCACGTTTATGGAAACAATTCCAAACCACACAGATAGTTGTCCAAAGACCCGTAACCGGTCGCCCAAGGGTTACAACCCCCGCGGAAGATCGATATATTGCTATTGTAGCCAAGAGGAATCGCAGAGCGACCTCCACACGTGTGACACATATGGTTACAGCGTCCATTGGTAAGGCGATATCTGCAGCTACTGTGCGCCGAAGATTACATATGAGTGGACTGTACGCCCGGGTACCTCGAGTTTGTGTTCCTCTATCCGTCTAATCAAGAGGGGCACGATTACAATGGTGCCGGGAACATGTCAATTGGAATGTGTCTGACTGGGGCAATGTCATGTTTACTGATGAGTCAGGATTTGCTCTGGAGCCATATGACAAGCGTATAAGGATATGGCATGAACAACGAACACGCAATCAGTCCCAAAACATACCGAACGTCACGTATTCCGAGGTGGAAGCATTATGGTGTTTACAGAGATTTCATTAGGATACCACACTGACCTGCACATCGAGATGAAATCCTAGAACCCATTGTGATATTGTACGCTGCAGCAGTTGGTCCTACTTTTGTTTCAATGGACGATAACGCACGTCCCCATATAGCTGACATCAACGATGACTACCTGGAGAGTGAAGGGATTGCGCGTATGGCGTGGCCAGCATATTCGCTCGACCTTAATCCCATTGAAAATCTTTGGAATGCTCTCGGCCGTGCTGTATCTTCACGTTTTCAAGCTCCAGCCACTCTTATTGAGCTGAAAACTACTCTACAAGAAGAATGGCGATTGCTTAATTCTGCGGTGTTTGACCACCTAATTGAAAGCATGGTCACAAGGTGTAAATTTTGTATGCAGATCCGGGGGATCACATACCCTATTAATGTCCTTTTTTTCATTTTATGCTGTTTATTTTCACTTTATACATAATTGTGTTAAGTCTCCAGTATGTCATTATCTGATAACTTAAGAAAAATTTAATATTGTTTTGATTTCTGTATATAATTATTGATTTTGTTTTATGCATAAATATGTATGCTACTTTCCTGCCAGATTTTGTGTCAATCAAAGCAGTATTTGTTAATTTGTTTGTATTTTACATCTTCGTGCTTAACTTTTGGAAGTGAGTGTATATTGAGAATTTTATGTAAATTTGAGAATAGTTTGATATTCTTAAAAGGCTGTTATCCGAGAAAGGTTAAAAGTTATACAGTTGTCATAAAATTAAAATAAACAGTTATATTCTTATAAAATATAAGGTATATTCTATAAAAGAAGAGAAATATTCTTTAGAAACTTTACCGCAAGTTTAAAAATAGGATATTATTTTAACATTTGGTATCCATAGTATATAAATTGTCATTGTGAAATTACCAGATGTGTTGTCAATTATAAATGAAGACTAATGTAAAGAATAGTTTTAGTTTATGATGGGGTATTTTAAAAAGCTTCTCAAAGTTAAGAAAATTCTCAAATTTTAAAAACTCTTAAAGTTAAGAAACAAATTTTATCAGTCTTACTAAGAATATTTCTTAAAGTTTTTATCCTATATTTTTCTCTTTTAATTTATTTACATGCAAGTATTTTTTCTAATTTATTCATTTATTTATTATTATTTTTACTTCACACTATGTACTGCTTTGACTGCTTTTCCCGTCAAATTCAAAGAGTTTTTATCAAAAGTTTTTTTACTGCTTTCCTCTAAAATCTTTCTCACGCATTATCTTACAATGTTATACCAGTAGGATCCGTTATTCATATTTAAATAATCTTTCTGATCGTACTTTCTTTACTTACATTTGTACAGTTCGTGAAATTTTAGACAAACCCGTTTCGCCTCTTTTTTTTATTAGAATTTCCTGTTCAAAAGCATCAGTAACGAACATCTTAAAATGACAATATAACAGTTAAATCCTGGATTAAATTATAACTTGGATATGTAATTTAATTACAAGTTTTTATAAATATCACTACATTCAATTTAAATATTTAATGAGGTACTATTTGTATTCATCCTGTCTAGGCTATGTTAGAATTAGCAATTAAATAATGCGTTTTTAGTGTAATTAAGAAAAATACGTGTTCGAGTTGTTAAAATTCCAAAACTCTTCGGTTTTGATACTTTATATATCAATAAGATAAAAAAATGCATTGCGCTTAGACAGTTCTCCATGAAGATACTTTCCCTCTTAAAGTAACATAACTTAAGCTTTAAAATTGGAGGGGGGGAGACCCACTTATATTGGTGTAGATTTTGAATAAAGCTGCAGCGATATCCGGGACGATCAGACATAGGTCTGTCTTCTTCGGCAGTTTTGCTACAGTTCAGTAATGCAGTTCGGTTGAAAAATGTTTGCATGTCTTCAAACACAAACCAGACTAGTTTATTAATAATTGCAGTACAATATAAATACGAAAATTCAATGCCTGAAATTCACTACAGGGTTTAAAACGTGAAGTTTGTAGCATATTACAAACTATGTAGTAACGAATGAATTACAATAAATAATTTTAATTTTTTTATAATATCTCATTTACGAACGAATGTTATTTTAATGAATTATTTCATTGAATGCAATTTAAAAATTTTCGTCAGCAATTTTTTACTCAGTATTCAGAGGACATGAAAACGCGTCGACGACACAAAATTTCCTGTGGCGCTTACTTGATTTTATTTTCTGGATTACCCGATTACTTCCTGGCGTTTTGATATTTGACTATTATAAAGTGTTCGTAAGCTTAATCAAGGCCTTTCACTTAAAAGTTACTCTTTATTTTACACTTTTTGATTTTCGCGTAGATTCTGGGTTTTCTATCTCATGAAATTTGCTTACTGTCATCGCTTTTAAAACAATAATTATTTTCGAAATTCGTAAAACTGTGTAACAGATATTCTAAGACATTCGTTTTTTAAAGAAAAAATCCTTTCATAAGCGTGGTTTCTGCTGTACTTATTAAGAACTGCGTTTTAACTCCTCCTAATTTTCTGCTAAATTTATTCAAAAGAAAAACAATGTCAAACTATCTACAACTAAATATTGAAGTAAAAGAATCCATGCTTTTTAAAAGTGACTTTATATTTCAAATCTTTAAAATTAAGTAGAAAATAATTTTTCTTGTAAATGTTTGTTAGATTTATTTATGAATGTAAAATAACTGTTTTAAATGTTACTGCTTCAATTTTAAAGATATTTTATTTGAGGCTGCAAATTTTAAGTACACTTTGATTTTGCTATTTTGTAGAAACACATTTTAGCAATAAGATACATAATTTTTTTTTGTTCAGAATTTAGTACTAAAGTACATATTTACTCCATATATATATAATTATAAAATAACTGTATGCATCTCGTTCACGTAACTATAATAAAGCAAAACATTTCAATAACACAATCCAATTTGAACAAATATAAATAAAAAATAAGTATATCCAAGCATGTATGAATGTTTCTTATGTTTTTTTTTTTAATCCAATGGCGGACACTTGTCGTTTCGGCACTGGCCACTCTAAGGCCAGAAGTTGCGGCCATTTTATTGTGGAGGCACTTATGGCCACCATTGCCTCTGAATTTCTACGGTTGCTAATTACCACACTCCTAATTACTATCGTTGCCAATATGTTTCTCATGTATATATTGAGTAACTTCTACTAATCATTTAACTTCTACTAAGAGTAAGTTAGAAATTAATAGACTCATTAAATTAATAAAAAGTCCTTCCTTTTATCAAAATATATAGAACGATTAACTCAGAAATAAAATTTTTGAAATTAATCTGTTGAAAATACAGTTGATCCTAAAATTGCTTATTATTAATTATATATTATTCCAATTCATTAATCTATTCAATCATAATAAAATGTTTGAATACATAATTGATATACAGTGTCTCATAAAAATGATTGGAGATTCGTGATTTTCGAAAGTTATGTCAAAACGTTTAAATGTAATTATTTAATTGACACTTAAAAATGAGGCTTTATGTAAAATATGCTTTTACCTAGGACCTTTTTTACCCTAAATAGTTTTTACAACATATAGGGCTTAAAATTTAAAATTTTCTTTTTTGAACCGGGAAATCACGTCACAAAAGAGATTGCGCATATTACTTACTCCATTATATATACATAATTTATAGAAAGTAGTAAAAGAATGTAGAGACCTATTTGGTCAAGAATTTTGCGCATTGAGCTGCAAAATTAAAATTAAAGATAAGCAAAAGGAGTAAAATTCTAAAAGCAATCGTCTAAAAGTAAATTTGATATCTTAGTTCCAGAGTAAAAAACTTGAACAAAAATATAACTAAAAAAAAGTTGTAAAAAATTAAAAACCAAAAAGTAGGTATTGAAAAATTCAACATTAATAATTTTTTTTAAACACATAAAAAATTAAGTATTAAAAACACAAGAATAAATAACAATGAATGGCAGTAAATGGCATTTTAGCCTAACTCGAGGTTAGTCACGGACTTATCAAGGGAAAAGCGTGAAAAATTCGAGTATAGCTAAACTCCATTACGCGTTTCGTCAAACGACAATAATTGAGACAGAAGCGATAAAACATTAATAGAAAAATAAAAGAAACTATATAATATAGTTGGTCTCAATTCTTATCGTTTCTTTTCCCGATGCGCCTGCCATAAAATTTAAAACAAATAAAAGCACTACTGATTAAACTTTACAAAAACTTGGTAAGGCTAATGTACAAATAAATATACAGTATAAATATATAGAGAGAGTTCGATGAACTCCAATTAATTCATTCAATCTTTGATATGTATATATACGAAATACAGTATATAGCATAAAGAGAAAAAAGAGTATGTATGCTGAAAATAATAAACAGGGTAAATGTAAACCAAATAAAATAATTAGAAGAAAGTGCCCTTAGAAATTACAATAGAAGAGAAACACGCCAATGTGACAATCAAATTCGCTGAAACAACCTTGTATTTGGCGAACATTTACCAAAAACACTCAATTGATTTCGAGGGCAGCTACAGGTCCCTTCTCATCAGGAGAACAAAATATCTAGAAAGGGAAAGAAAGTTGAGTAACGGTTGATGATTATTTTTGCCGATAGATGGCGATGCCTCCTCGCGCTTGGTTCTACCCGAGAGTATAAAAAGCCGTTACTCAGCTCTCCTGATGAGGAGGGACCTGTAGCTGCCCTCGAAATCGATTGAGTGTTTTTGGTAAATGTTCGCCAAATACAAGGTTGTTTCAGCGAATTTGATTGCCCTTAGAAAGTTTCATTTTTTAATTGAAAATCATGTTATACATGCATGTTTTACCTATATCACATATCACAGATAGCACGCATCTACATTTACCGCACAGGAAAGACATTCCAATTCCCTGAGGCTTGTTATAATCTTCTCCTATATTCATTTCTGTTTCTTAATCTCTGTGTTTAAATTTAAAAACTCAAAGTATATTAATATAATAGCTGTCTTCTACTTCCCCTTTTATGGTGCATATGAATTTGAGGAGATGTTAGCTATGCTGTAGTCATTATTAAGCTCATTCAGAAAGTAAGTACCGTTTGGGTATTAAAAATTATTAGCAATTTCTTTTCATTTGTAATTTATTACAAAAACCTCTGTACATCTTAAACTACTTTTCAACATTAGAGGTTTTGAAGCAGAATATGTGAAAAATTAACAATGCCCTCTCCGGAACTCAAACCTGAACCTCTCGAATTAATGTCGAGTGTGCTACCGTTACACCACGAAGGCACGCTGGAAGGAGGGAGAAAATACCTTATATAATTCACCACGCAAATTAAGACATGTGTCACATCGCGAGCATTAAGGCAATGTGTCAGGCAAGCGAGTATGTTGCACTAGAATTCGGCCGCCTGCGCCCTGAACCAGTTCTGAACATTTACCTTAATCTCATCAACGCTTGCAAAGTGCTGGTCGGCAAGAGAAACCAGATAGAAGCTGGATGGAGCTAGGTCCGGACTAAAAAGAGAGCGACAGAATTGTTCCCAGCGGAATGAATCAAGCAGCGTCGTCGTTACGGGGGCAGCATGCGGTTGCATATTGTCATGCACGAACCCAATACCAGAAGTCATTAGACCCTTTTTTTCTGTATCATGAGCCATAGCTTCTTCAATGTCTCATAGTAAGCTGCAGTTTAGATTGTTGTGCCTGTTTCAATCCAGTCCACTAACGAAATTTCTACACTCCCAAAACACGGTGCACATGCATTTTCTAGAAGAAAGAAGTGGCTTTACTTTCTTGGGGTTCTGGCAACCAGTGTTCCGCTATTCCAGTGACTATCATTTCATTTCAAGTGTCTCGTAAAAAATCCACGCTTCAGAAAGCTTGTGACAATTTTTTTCAAAACAGTCTTTTCCTCCTGTCGCATAATAATGAAATTTATCTGAAATAGCTTTAATTTCAGGTTTAGGGCATCACATATGAATATTGTTACTCATTTACCTTTTTCTCATATTTTTAAAACATAACTTTTAATGTCTGTGAATAAATATGAATTTAAAATTCCCATTTATGGAAATATTAAAATTTGAAAAAAAAATTGTGCAATGGAATTCAATATTATGCGGCACATAAAATTGATATTTTCACAACAAGTAAAATAATTTTAAGTCATAAAATTTTGATAATTTCTTGAGGGCCATTTTGCATAATACAGAGCAAGCTTTTTGAAAGAAAAAATGCTCCATAGTCTATATGAGGATAATAGTAACTTTTTTGGTAGCGGAATAAGCAGAAGTCAAAAGTTAAGAAATTCATTTTTAAACTTTGAACCATTAATTTTTTTATCATGTTTTCAACAGATAAAAGTCATACTTAACACATTTGTTAAATCCAATAAAAATTTACGCAGAAATTTGAGCTCAGAATTATGCTATTGCTGTAAATACTACGTATTCATAGCTGCATTTATTGCCTTTCTAAATACGATCATTTGATCTCAAATAAGGGAAGAAAAGGTTTTTTTTGTTATACACGGGAAATAAATTCCCTAGTAACACTTGAACACCGAACTTTCTATATTAGGAGTGAGCTCCCTTCCATATAAATATAAAAACACAACGTGAATTTTCTTTTTGTTTCGTTTTGTTTATTTGTTTCGTTTTTAGGTGGTATAACACCGCTAATCTATGTTTATTGATTTGGAGCGAGCAATATAATATATTTGGAGCGAGCAATTAAAAATATAGTAAATATTTTTGGATTATAAGTAGTTTTCTAAAATATCGTTTAATTTGAAACCATTTATTAAGGCCTTAAAACTTTTGACATTATTTTCAGAAACAAAGTTTCCAGTTGAGCCACACTGATTTATGTAAATAATATTTTTGTCAGATTTCTGTTACAAAAGGAAACACTGCCAGTCTCATGATCTAATTTAACGTATCATGCTATGCATATAAAAACATGACAGTATTCTACACTCAACATAATGAAAATTAAATTACATTTCAATGCAATGCTATCATTTTCTTTTTCAAAACGTTCAAAACTTTCAACATTTCAAAACTTTTACAGGTGTTGACAACGCAGTGAGCACATTTCTGGATTTTAATTAATCTAGATTTTCTGTTTATTATGTTTTTCTTATCGAATATAATATTTCATTAATCATTTTCTTTTTGCAGTGCAAACTATGGAATTGTCGAGGACTCAGAAAGGCAAAGAAGTGTTGATTTACCCAGGCTTAGAATACTTGATTACCCAGGCTTAGAATATTCGTTCCGTGAATGGAGTGGTGACTTGGCGATGCAGATGACATCGTTCAACAAGATATCATTCATTCCTGAAAACGAAAGCTGATAAAGGAGCCAACTGAACACTCTCATGATTCTTGGCCTTAAAAAGTTACAGGAGATGCTGCTAGAAGCAAAATGAGACAAGAAATGAAATCAATTGCTGCTACCCCACGTAATGTGATAGGCAATCTGTTATCTGGCCTAAGCAATGATGTGTTAGCCTGTTTTCCAAAATAATCATCTCTCATGAGTAATATGTTGCATGATTTAAAAGAAGGCTATCTGCCCAACCCATCAAAAATTAATTTTGATGCCCCTGAAAAGCACATTAATTTGGCGTTGTACGATTCAGCTTTTGATGACACAAACTGAAGTCTTGTTTTAGGACACAAAGAACTTTTATGAAGGTACATAAAGATTCAATATTTGCAAATGGAATTTTTGATAAAGTTCCGAACATATTCTATAAATTATATACATGGCATGCAAAATTCCGAAATTCTTACCCGCCTTGTGCCTAGATTTTATTGAAAAAAAAAATTTAGACACATATAACAGAATGTTTGATATCATGAAGGTTTTGCTTCCAAACACGATGCCTCAAAAACTATGTGTAGATTTGGAAAAACCTGCTATTAATCCAGCGAATATTACTTTCCCTGAGGCTGAGGTGAAAAACTGCTATTTTCATTTGTGTCAAAGTCTCATACGGGAAATCAGTATCGTTGGTTTAAAGATTCCATATGAGGCTGACATAAATTGTAAAACTGAAACTAAAGTCTCTCGCTACCTTAGCTTTCGTCCCAATCAGTGACATGAGAGTTTCAACCAACTTTCAACTACGTTTCCCGAAGAAGACAGTTACAATGAAGTGCTGACGTACTTTTTTTTTTTCAGTGTAGTATATTAAGGGTGCAGCGGGCAGAGAACCCCCAATTTCCAACGAGGTTTTAGAACCACTACAAGACAGCTCTTGAGCGATCTCCAAAGTCACAGATTAATGCTTTCTAATGCACAAGCAGGTCGTTTCGAAATGAGAAAAAGAAGATATGAGCAATTTCATGATTTGATTGCGACTTCTGTACGAGAATGTAAGAGAGAAGAAAACAAGCTGAAATATTTGCGTAGATTGACAAACTTATAATGAGATCAGCTCTTATTCGAATACTATTCAACACAACACTATAAAAAAATAAAAATTACTCAAAAGTTTACAAAAATATATAGCAATTACCTATTCGCGTATTGACTCTTCGCATTATGAAATACGATTTATTTAAAATTATAGGTTTCAAACACTATACATTATGTGTTTCATACGTATGTTACATAACGTACGTACGAAACGTATTTCATACAACCTTCTTCGGTTGTATGAAAAAATTATACTTTTATATAAATTGCAACATATTCATTTTTGTTTTTTATATTGAACTCTATTGTATTTAGTAAATACATATTAACTTTTTAATTAAAAATACTTGAATTTTACCTTCTTTCTTTCCTTTTTTTAACACAGTTAAAAAGTTTTTTATAATTAAACACAGTGAAAGGCTTAGGTAGGAGATATTTTATTCATTGCTTTAGAATAAGCTTATTATTAAAGTTTAAAAATAGTTCTGATTGAAAGCTTTTTTGAATGTAACGAATATAATTTCACGATTTTTTGGAGATATTTTCTATGATTTCTGAATAAATTAAGACTATAAGTTGGCACCTTATCAGTCAATGAAGTCCAAGTGTAACACCGTAATCTTTCAACTGCAGCAGTTTGGAATATAAGTGATTTTAATTTTCATTTCATTCATTTATTCCTTTTTTGTGGGTGATGAAACAACGTTTAGAATTCAAGCTATGCTCTTATATGTACAAATTTGACTACAGTCATCTCAAATTATAGTAATAATTTATGCATCATGTTGTTAGAGTTTTCACAAATAGCTATGCATATAATAACTTCTAAAAACATTTTGTAACTGCATGAATTTAAGACAAACTGAAAATAGATTTATACGGGACACAACATTCAAAGTTCGTCGTTTTTATATTCTAAGCATACATATTATATAAATTCATTAATAGCATACGGTATAATAATAGAAAATTATTATTAATGTTTCAAATTGCAATTTTTTAATTATTTGTCTTGCATTTGTTGAATGTTTGTTAAATACACATGGATATCAGTTATATAGAATTAAAAACATACAGAAAGTAATTAATCTTATATAACAGCTGATTGTGAAAGAAAAATTACAGTTATTCTTAATTCTCCCTTAGGGTAAACAGTCGTTTTTTAATTGATATTAGATTAAACTAATTCCATTACCTGTTAGAAAATTATTATATTAACTCTATTGAGGACATATCTAAGAGGTCGCCTTCTGAAAAAGACCTGTATTTTTTGAGAACATAAACAAACACTGGTAGTAAGTATCACATTTTTAGGGCTACCACATCTACAGAGTTCCAAATTCTTTAAAACCATGAGTGGCCGCGTCTGAAGAGGCTCTAATAAAGCATGTACATTAATTTTAGTTATACATTTGCTACATTTTTATTTTCTGTCAAAGTGGTGGAGCAGTGATTCTGTTGTTTTAGAAGCATGTGAAAAAAAAAAATGAGCACTAACATGTAACAAAAATGTAACTGGATTCAGATATACGCCTCTTGAGCATGCCTGAAATTCATTATTCTGCTCAGAATAAATTTGTCTAAAGGAAATGTTTAATAAATATTAGAAATCAAAAGCTATGTCAGGTCAAAATAGTAAGGATCATCTCATTTAAACCATTTCAATGGATGAAAACACGTGTTTGGTTTACGGTAAAGGGAACTTTTGAAGAAATGAA
>KK115005.1:133777-172177 GCA_000611955.2 Stegodyphus mimosarum | reverse complement strand
GTAATAAATTTTTACGTTATATGCGTTTCTTTTTTTTTTAGTCTAAATGAAATAATATTTAACATATAATAACAGCATTAAAACCCACAAAAGAAGTGTTCTCTGTAATTCTGCAGAAGACATTCCGGAAAACGCTTCCAGTTTATTTGCACAAAATATTTTTTTTTCATACTGTATCTTTTGATATATAATATGTTTAAACTAAAGCTGATTTATTAGCTTTATTTACTTGAATTCTATTCTGAGATACATTATTCCATTACAGGGTTTTCCAAAATAATTTGAAGAGAGTTACTTATAAGAGTGCGATAGTTTTGATAAAATAAATTTAACTTTTTCTATAGCTTCCATACAGACAAAACACTAGTCAGCGAAATATTATGCGTATTTGAACCGGTATAGTGGTTAGCGTCCCTGACTGCCGTGTCGAAGGGCTCGGGTTCGTATCCCGAAGAAGGCATGGATGTTTGTAAATGTATAGTGTCCGTGCGGCATGGCGGCACTTTAAATATGCGGCGAGTCGATCATGTGGTTTGGTGGAAGGGGAGAGGGGTGGGAGAACCTCGGACACGTCCCCTTCCCCCGGTGTGCTCTCCGTCAAAATTGGGGGCGGAATTAAGCCAAATCGTACTGTCCCCTGTTAGGTGCTCAAGGCTGTTGCCAACGACAGGCGTAATCTAGCATTCCTTGACACGAGAATTCTCATGGGCTTCGGCTGACTCTGTCAGAGAAGTGAGCATGAGCGACAACAACATATTATGCTTTCTTGCGGTGATTAAAAAAGTGTACTTTAAAAGTAATTAATTTTATAAATACAACCTAAATTAGTTATCCGTTTGGGATAAATAATTTTATACTTTAAAGCATTTAATAATTTAAGTGCCAATTTTTTTTTTCCTCAACGACCTTTTGGTTGTGGTCATAATAATTTTTAGAAAATAATTCCAGTGAAATTTAGTTTCTAAATACTCTTTAAATCTGCTTCACTAGAAGTTTTTGTATATAAATAACCATGGTAAAGTAAAATTAATTGTTTTTTTAAAAAGCGGTTACAGTTAATTGAGTAACTTTTTTATTGAATTAAAATTTATTTTTAATGTTCAAGATTACGTTTTTTAGAATGCTGGGCTCATGGTTTGTAAGCTTTAATCTTAAATCCTCTTTTCTTTAGTTCAGAATAAAATAGTTGTTTAAATTATTGGAATGGTTAAACCTATTTTCAATCCTACGAACGTTAGAATGAAAAGTATTACTTTTGCGTAAATTTTAATATACGTAATAATTTAATTTATCAGAAATAGCTCAATAGTTTTACTTTTAAACATTGCTTTGGCTTCAATATAATAAACATGTTTAATTAGTTTATCAAAAATTTGTTAGAGACACTTTTTAAGCAAGTACTAGTATATTTTTGCACTCTGCAATTCTACTGCTAAAATAGTGAATTATTCTTTTAAAATGATTAAGAAATATTTTCAAATCATCTTCAGTAACATTTTATTCATTCATTTTCCAGTTATAAGGTATTTCTCTTGCCTTCTTAGCACGCCTTCGTGGGGTAATGGTCAGCACACTCGAAGCGTATTCGAGAGGTCCGATGTTCGAGTCCCGTTGAGGGCAGTGCTTATTTTTCCTGCTTTTTTTTCAAAAAAAAAAAAAAAAAAAAAAAAATTCTATTGTCTCTACAGTTGAAAATGATAAAAAAATAAAATATCTGAAATTCCAGTGAAACATTTAGATAAAAAAAATTCAAGAAATAGGCTAAAGAAAGGGATTTTTTAACTTCAGTTACAAGCAAAATCTCAGACATTGTTATTTTCTAGTAACTAACAAAAATGTCTAAAATGCTTCTTAATTTATTTTTCGCCAACCTCTAATAGCTCTCCTGTCCTCCCCATGGAGGTCTAACTCCGCACTACAAGTGAAGCACTGTTCCGAAGCCTCGGTCTCCAGATGGGGTGCTTTTTGTTTACTTTCAGAAACCCCCTTGACAGCGCTTCGATATTATTTCGACAGACGACAGTTCCATACAAATCGAAAAACGAGACATTTCCGCATAAAATAAACATTCATTGTGTGGAGGATAATAGCAGTTTGTATAGCTTAGTGACATTTACGCAAAAATCACATCTTGGTTATTTTTCGATAACTAAGAATAGCAATTTTGATTATGAATTTGTTTTATAACATTATAAGCTGTTAAACTACAAAAACATAGATTTTAAAAAATTGTTATGCTTAAAGACTGAAAAATACCTTTAAAATTGTATACGTCTCTTGATACGTTTGGTAGAGTATTCGCTACTTTTATTTTATGTTTCAAACGTCAAAATATTTGAAATAAAATAAATTTTTTTGTCATCCCCATATTATTGTAACATGTACTTTTTAAAAATTTGTAGAGGAGTGGCTTTATAATTGCTCATTTTAAACTCATCATTTTATTTTTATATAACTGGAAAATAATCACTTTGGATTTACACTTTTTACTTATTCGGGTTAATTAAAAAATAAAATTACCATCAAATGCTGCAATCCTCGTAAAAATTAATAACTATACATGCAGATATGCCAATAAGTTAACTTTTCCTTGATTTGTAATCCCACATTTGCGTAAAATTATGTTCAGTTTTACACAAATGCGTGGAACAGAAGACGAATACATTTGCGAATTCGGCAGAAGTACCATGTGAGGTCAAGATGATGTGACCATGTGAACGTGCCACATCATCAAGACAACTTATTAAGAATTTGAAAATAAGGTAATCGACGGAGGTCAAAACATTTGTGTGTCCTGCCAGAGGAGGTATGATCATGAATTTACTAGAAGATTTGAATTTGATAATGAATGTATCCTAAAACGTGTTTTAAGTCAAAAGTTTGAAACTTGATAGCCAAATGTAAATATAAAATTATGCATGTTAAAATATTTGTAATTAGGCACGTAGGTCAGATTAAGTTTTTATTAAATAGAGTAAGGCATGTCAGGGCTATCTTGCCTAAGGGAGAGAAGTAAAGAAATTTCAATGAAAAACGACCTTTGAGTGGATATTAAAAATAACGCATGTCATTTTCATTCAAATTATATTTGTACATATTTCTTACGTAAAAGTTTTGGGTATGTGCTAAATTATTGTAAATTACTTTACTCGAAATATATAGTGAATGCACAGAAATTGCCGAAAAGATTTGCATATGCCGAAAATGAAAAATATGAACTATGTATGGGTGTTTATGCATATCTTGCAAAAAGCATGTATCTGCCTTTAACAAAATACGTAATTTATAAATGTATTTGAAATGAAGGATTTATTCATTTATATACTCCTGTGAAAATTACTGTGAAGAAATCTAACTATTAAAAGTATCTGAATTTATAATGGTTATAATTATTATCTAAATATATTATAACCTTAACATTGAAATCTAACCATAAATTGAAATCCTTTTGACAAATACGTTTATAAAACTATTTAAGCAAGAATTGTTCGTACTGGAAAACAATCTATTAAAAAGTATTGTAAAGCATGAGATGCGTACTTAAGGAAGTAATAAAGAAGAATTTTAGAATATGTATTTTTGAAAATAAGGGTAAAAAAAATCTGATAAGTATAATTAAAAGACTTATTCCCTTACATTTTGTAATAACCCAGTTACAAATTTTAAATAATATTTTTAAAAAATCCTTTTTTTATTTCCTTTCAGAAATATTCAGAAAAAGTTAAGTACTATTTAACGTATTTCGCTATTAAAATAAAAAGGGCTCTAATTTGAAATGGACCGATCACAACATTAATCATAAATTGACTTAGATTTTTCGATTAAAAGATGCCTTAGAAGCTGAAAAATTATGTCATATTTGAGAAAGTATTTTAGGAAGAAGCTCTATAAATAGAAAAGAAATAATGCATAATTTTAACATTAATAATACAATAAACTTTTATCTTAATTTTTGTAATCCTTAACCGAATAAAATCGAATTACCTTAAAATTTTTTCTAATGTAATTAACGAAAACTTGTGAAAATATTTCATTCAAATTTAACTGTTCTGAGAAAACTGTTCTGTGAAAGTTATAGCATTTAATTCGGTTAAGAATGAAATGTTGTTTAAAAGTGTACTCTTTTCACATACTTAGCACTCTAAAATAGTGTTAAAAAAGAAAATACATACATTTATATGTATACTTACAACGTAATTGCAAAATATTTACATCCGATCGTGTCAAAACCCATTGATCTGGTCACCACGCAGGGATCGCCAGTGCTTCAAAACAGTGTATAAGGAAAACCGGTTAGGTCCTCTCCTTCTTACCTCCATGGTTCGAACTGGGATAAAGCAATTAAGCAAGGCTGTCCTTTCTAGCTGACTTTTTTACTCAGCTGGGGGCAAATGAAAAGGAACGCAATTGTTCAACGCATGAATAGCCAGCGGCCAGTTAGAAAACTGCATGACAGAAGCCCACAAGACGAATGCCCACTAAAAAAGAGCGTACATTTTCACATAGTTATGACTTACCGAAAATTTTTTCAAATAATAATTAGTATGATTAAATATGAAATTCCAAGTATTAAATTAATTTATGTAAATTAAAGAAATTAATTTATGTAAATTCGAAGTAACCAAAATTTGACTAAATTATTTGAAGCCCTGCTTTTAATTCCTTTTTAAAAGAGTATTTCTGATAGCGCACACAAATATTTTCATAATCATAATAGAATAGCGTACTTTTTTCTCTTTCGTTTAAATAAAAGGTCGAATTTAATTCTGCTTCTTAATTTCATTATATACAAAATTTTCTGAACTGTTAAACAATTTATAAATTATTCTGATGAAAATTTATACGTGTTTTGTACTCTTTATAGTTTCGTAGAGTTAAAAGAACCAGTTTGACCAGTATTACCTTTCATCTTTCTTTATCGGACTCGTATGACCCTTTCTTGCGTTGCTTGCCCTTTGTCGCATTAACATAATAACAAATTACGTATAGATATATGTTTTTAATTATCTTAATTTTATTTTGATTGCCTCTCTTTTCTATGCACATATAGAGTTTTAATTCAGCAGCAGCTCAAAATATAATGTGTTAATTTCCTTTTATATGTTTCCTTCCTTTAATTTTTTTTAGCTCCAAATAAAATGTGCTCCGTTCAGTTATTTGTTATTAGTTTAATTTGATTAACTTTTTTATATTTTACCTTTTTTCGTGAATCTGCTTTGTATAACTATAAAAAAAAATTAAATAGAGAATTTTATCAGTAAGCTCAGTAGAAATCCGAAATGGCTCTGTTGCTAAAATTAGAGTGCAAATCTAAAATAAAATTTAATTATAAAAATTAGAGCTGGGAAATTGCACAGCTCTGGATAAACTTCGGAATTCAAAATGTCATTCTTCATCAAAGCGAGATGAATATCGTAGTTTTTCATGCAAAGTGTTCGAAAAAGATGGCTGCCGACTTTATTTCCTCAGATATTAATTCTAGATATATACTTCCACTGCAAGGTTTCTTAAAATAAGGTAGAAAGTTTTAGTAAAACAGTTTCAACTACCGTATTTACTCGCGTAATAGTTGCACTTTTTTTGCCAACTTTTCATTGTGAAAGTCCTTGATGTGACTATTATACGGGGAAACCTAGTACACAGTATTCTACACTTTTGGCGAATTTTCCACTTCAAAACGGGAGTGTGCGACTATTACGCGAGTTAACACGGTATACGAATGAGAGAGGTTTGTAAATATAAAAATATGATTTTTATATGGTCACCCTAGAGCAAGTTTCCAGATAGGAAAATATTGTTCGTTATGCTATGTGAGTAAGTTAAATACTTTAAGTGGCAAATTACAAAAGAAATAAGTTGTCATTAATATTTTCGTGGAGTTTTGTAAATATAAAATATAGCTTTTTATGTAGTGACTTTATCATTCCAGTTAGAAAAATATCTACTACACTTTAATAAGTTATATACCATCTGTTTTGGCCTCTCGATAGACAGTCACGATTTTTCTACGTTCGGAGTTTAATTTGAATTTTGAATATAGTAACACAAAATTGTAAGAAAAGCATGTTTGTGTTTAAAACAGCTGCATGTATACTAACGAAAAAAAAATGTGTATATAAACGCATTACCATTTTTAACGAGCAAAATTCGAAGAGGTGTTCGTAATTATGTTTTTGTGGCGCCGATTACAATTTTAAAAACAAGCACTGTTCTATTCAGTATGGAACTTTCTGGAAAGATTCCGCAATATTACTATAAGCGACTCTTCCAGAAACCTGTCATAAATCTCAAGACTTTTAAGAAAAATTCGAGTCTTAATTCTAGAGATTTTCTGTCTCATAAATTTCGGGATTTCTGACTACTCAGGAGGTATTTTAGAAAATTTAAAAAGTAAAAAGAAACAAATAAGTAATAAATAAATAAAAAGGAAGAAAGTCCTGATTAAAAATTTAAATTAATTAAATAAAAAATTTAAAAATAAGAAAATAAAGCATAAGTCAGTAAATAATGAAAAATCCGTTTAGGCGAATTATAATTTCCAGAACTGTGCAAATAAAGTTCATCCTGATGCAGGAATAAATCTATTATTTAAAATGAAATATAAGGATACTCAGTGATTGGTTAATGAAATTTCAAATGATATTTATTGTCGATTTTGACCGCTAGTCGTGTTCATAAAGGGTAAAGTTTCTCTTGGTTCCAGTAGATATCAAAACAGCTTTTCCAAATTATACGTCATGCATATTTTTTATCTTTAACAGAAATTTCCTGAAAATAACATCAAATGCGATTCGTTCAGGAAATCTTCAACAACCAATCTTCTACCTGTTATTAAAAGAACTGAGGATAAGCTACTGATGAAAAGTGGAACGAAATTTCAAAGTCCAACTTTCAAGCTCACTACTGGCCGAGTGATTAAGATTAGCTACTGAACGTTCTACCCGGGTTGGGTTCAAACTCAGACGAACGGCCTAGCTGCATGAGTTTTCGTCATTTTCCCCATGTGCAACGTGAATAAGAGTCAGTTTCCTTCAGAAAGTCCTCATTCCCTCCTTTTAGGCTTCTGATAGCCCCAGTGGCTTTGTCATATTCAAATAAACTGACCTGAGCTAACTTACCACTTTTCTAATTATGTAGCTATCGATGTAACATTTGTATTGCTAGTGTTTTCCTATGACCATAAAATTTCATTGTTAACAATGATGATATTGTACAGATGAAATGGCTAGAGGAAATCTCTATTAAAGAAATAAACTACTTAATATTGTGTTTTTTTTCTTTTGTTCCAGGTGAATGTATTCATTCTCATCTCGGTCCTTTCGCCTATCAACTGAATAAGTGTGTGCCCCGACAGTATCGCCAACCATCCCCAGTGCAGTATGTCAGCTTCAGAATGCCTTTCGTTTCAGGTATGTGTAACAGAATCGCTCTCTCTCTCTCTCTTTTTTCCTAATAATAATCAAAGACTTATCCAAATTTTAAATTAAATCAATTAAAACAATGTTAGCAAATTAGACATAACCTCAGTCATTTAATCATTCAGAAGAAGACTCAGTTCTGACAGTTAAAACCTGAAATGCCTTTTACCAGAAGTGCTCATTGTAGATTGAGCTCATAGAAGGCTATTCAGGCTAAGGATAACTGTTACCTCAAAAACAGTTAGTGAAAAACAAAAAAGAAAAAGGGATTATCTCGCATCTGCAGCTTGTATAGAAAGTTCTAGGCCTTCGAATAGCAATAAGTCTGCATAAATACAAAAGACCTTCAAAGAGAATATATCCATCAATTCTTTGCTTTTACGTCTGAGAAATAAGCAAGGAAAACGACGCTAATTCAGCAATTCCTTCATTTGCTGAAATCCCCAAAAGCGCGATACTGCGGATAAGAAATTTCAAAAAGTTGCTCTTTTTTCCACACATACGGTACTTTCCAGAAAATATTGAGCAGTTTCTGATATAAAAGATTCCATTAGGTTATTAAAGAAATGCTAAAGAAGGGCCAAGTTAAATGGAATGAAATGAAGCTAATAGATGGTTACTGAATATTGAAAAGAAACAAAAAATGATAAAAGAAGCAAAAGTGGATGTAAACCAAGAAAAAGATATTTTTGTTGCATTATAAAATGACACTGAAGTTCCCATTTAAATTTTATACTTGTTATATTTCTTGCGCACATATAATTTTTTAAGTGAAATTCCCATTTAAATTTCGTACTTGTTAAATTTCTTGCGCACATATAATCTTTTTCATATAGAACTTTTATGCGGTTTTATATACGTATAATACATCATTCCTTATTTCAGTACATGTTTCTGTAATATTAAATGAGTTAATTTTCAATGTAACAAAACATATCTGTTGTTACAGAAAATTTGAATTTGCAAAAATTCTTTATACGCAGATTTAAAAATGAACTTTAAAATAAGTTTAAAATGTTTTAAAAAAATATATATTAATTTTAAAAATGCAGACCAGCGTAATCAAATTTTCACTGATAAATAAATAGGTTATCAGAAATGTTATTTTAGTTCTAATCTAACAAGTTTTGTTCAGTTACTTAGCTTCTATGTCTTCCCGCATTTCCATTTCCTGCCAGAATGTTTTATTTCAGTTTCTCGTGATATGCAAATTAGGGTAGAAAGAAACCATTTAAGGTGGTGTCTCAGTTACTTCCGACAAAGCGTATTTTGCTGTTCGGCCACGTTGTTTCTTTGATTTAAGCTTGCTGTTTTATTGCCGTGCATATTAACAGACAACTCGCGTTAATTTTCTCTGGGCAGTTTCGGCTGATTGTTTAACTTTGTTTTAATTATATATATATATATATATTTTTTTTAGTCGCTTCACAGTACAAGTAAAGATCTAGCCAGCAAAGTAATTTTAATTTAGCTAGAAACCTACTTTTGGTGTCAGAAAAATTTCAAAATCATATCAGAGAACAGTGGAAATTTACGTTGGCTCTTGCAAAGCTTCAAGTTCCACTGGCACAATTTAACTCAGTGGAGGGTTTAAGCCCAATTCACACCAACGCGGCCACGCGTTCGGGCGTAAAGCGTTGACCAATCAGAAGCGAGCTCAGAGGCGGAATTTTCCGGATGATCGCAGAACGCGTGAGTTGACTTAACTTCAACTTTTCGGCGCGTGAGTTTCAGGCATCTCGTTTTAAACGTCCAGTTTATACCACGGTTTTTAAATGATTGCACTTTCAAAAATTCTTCTTGATGCAAAAAAAAAAGTCAAATGGACTAATCTTAATAAAAATTTCAGATAATAATAAAAAACTGCATACGCTAATAGAATAAATAGCTTTATAAATTACTTAAAGGCAAATTCTCAAGTTTATTAGAAATAATATTCCTTAATATTTAACCATAAATTATATATGGTTGATAATTTTTACAGAATAATCTAATGCAATAGACTATTGCGAAAAATATTGATGGATTTCGAAATTTCAGATTTTGAATCTTTCTTAAAATATATTTACATCACATTAAGTTTGCTCTTGTTGCTTAGTGGATAAAACGTTGGCTTCTTGAGTTAAAGATTCTGGATTGATGTGTCACCAGGAGTGGTGTTGTAATGGAGTTGGTATTTTTTAAAAAAAGTAGATTCATACTCGAGACCATCCGAGCCGATAGGAAACTCGCTGCTACTTTTGACGGAAAAAGTTCCGTTATGTTGTTTTCGGAACAGTTGGATTTGCATTTCATATTATATTCTGTTCCGGAAATGCAAAAAGTTACGATTGCTACGGCAAATTTGAAAGGCTTAGAGTTAAGCTGGTACAAAGGCAAGTTCCTGCTAGGTGATACAGGAGGCCAACACCTACACCTGGGAAAATGCGTTAATTAAAAAAAAACATTCACAGTGGTAAAAGACCTAGCAAAACTGTAGGCTGAACCTTTCAGCAAATATTGGAATAGGGTCGTGGAATTGACTGAATTTGAAGAAAATACAGATTTTCAATATGTTGCACGACAAGAGGCATGGAGCCTAGGTGATCGAATTGATTATACCGCGGCTGCTTCCCACCCAATTCAGGACTTTTTCGAGGTAAGATATCTTACAATGCTCGAAAATTTATTTCAAGTTGTAGTAAGTTCGAAAGCCGGCGAGTGACGGAAAGTATGCGTAAGGCAGGATCTAAGCAGTGGCCGGATAGACATTTTTCCAGATCTCCAGCACAGCAAAGGCCGCAAGTTAACTAGAATATGCAATATCCTTACCGTCAAACGAATGCGACCGTAAGGGGCGGTAATAGAAATAGTGATCAGAAAAGGAAAACTTTCGGCGATCGCCAGGGTTAAGTAGCAAGAATAAAAGCAAGGGACAGAGAAATAGAACTTAAAGTAATTTCAGGAGCTGATGACAAGATGGTACAATTACCCTAACGCCCTCTACAATTAAATTAAATAGAGTGGTCGTCAAAAATTTGGCTCTGTTGGAAATCCAAATTTTATTAAATAACGTGCCAGCTAAATGCTTTGTTAGACACTGGGGCTCAGTGTCTAACAAAGCATTTAGCTGGCACGTTATAACAAAGCATTTAGCTGGCTTTTTATCACAAGAGATTTTGAAGGAAAAATTTAAAAGACATCGCTACGGGACAGATAATTAGGGCAAGCAGTGCATATGCCTCCGGAAAGTGGGTCTGCATATCCAAATTAAAAATGAGTTACTTTCCCCGTTGGTGTTTGAGTTACTTCAGACAGAGAGTCTTCTGCCGTTCGGCCACATTGTTTCTCTAATTTAAGCTTGTTATTTTACTGCCGGGCAAATTAACTGTCAAGTTTGTGTTCGTCGGTGGTAGGCCAACTCGCGTTAATTATTTCCGTGCAGCTTTGGCTGATTATTTAACTTAGTCCTAATTTCATATTTTTACTTTGAGTTGTAGCCAAAAGTATTAGCTAAGTTTGCAAAGGAGTGGAGTTTGTAAGTTACTTCTTAAGTTGAATAAAAGGGTCTTTTGACCCTTACTACGTCTTGTTATTGATTACGGTATAAGGTATTTCTCCCTCCTTCTTCGCATTCCTTTGTGGTGTAGTGGTCAGCACGCTCTACGCGTAACCGAGACGTCCGTGGTTCGATTTCCGACGAAGGCGTTGCTCCTTTTTTATGTGTCCTGCTTTGAAATAACCTAATATCTCTACAACTGTCGCCCGAACTAAAAAGGTGATGGATGATGATTCTCCACCACCGGGATTTGGCGACTGGGTCCCCTGCACCCCAGTCGCCCTTTAAAAGCAGAAGTATATAGGGTATTTCTCCCTTCTTCGCATGCTTTCGTGGTGTAGTGGTCAGCACGCTCGACGAGTAACCGAGAGGTCCGTGGTTCGATTCCTGGCGAAGGTGTTTCTCTTTTTTCATGTGTCCTTCTTCGAAATAACCTAATGTCTCTACAACGGTATGAACTTAGCGAATAAACGCTTCACAGTTCAAGTAAAGATCTAGCCAGCAAAGTAACTAATTTAGATTGAATCTTACATGATAAATGTATAGTTATCATTTAAGAGTTAGTCTAGTGTAGGTCATACATTTTACCTACTCAGTCTGCTACAAACACAGAGAATGTTTTAAAACTTAAATCACAGAGTTTCAGCAAATTAAAGGCATCATTCTACAATAAAACGCATTTACGCTATAAAAGCTAAAAATCTGTAGCTCTGAACAGTTAATAACCAACTAGAAGAAATGGGTTTTAGGCAGATTGCTTTTGTGGTTTTTAATTAGGTATTCAATTATTCCCGTGATTTTACTAGGAAAAATTTGTATTAAAATTTCTATCTGTTTAATGATTTGAACCAAAAGACAGTTAAAACGCAATGAAATATTTAACATTTTCTTAAGAACTGCTGTAGACAAAAGAATGAAACTGAAAGGCTTGCTACTGAGCAGCTTTTAAGTAAATCAGTACGCTATGTAATGAAGATATAAAAACACATGTATAAAACAGATATGTATTCCGTAATAATGGCGTATTTCAGTCAAAATTAAATATTTGTATGGTTACATTCGCTTCTTAGAACCCAGAATCAAGTTCCGTCAATTAGTGGAAAATCGCAAGATTTTTAACTAAAGATTTATTAAATAAGCCTTTTCATGAAAACTCTAAAGGCTGTGCAGTAAGTTTGCTTTTGTATGTATACTTAACTTATGATATCAAAGGCAGTACTTCAGAAAATATACATTGCCAGTCTTCGCAATATTTTATTTAACTTGTGAAATTATAGGAAATTAATTTAATAAAGTAATTTTAAATCGATTTTAATCTAAAATATTTACATTCACTCTTGAATATTTCCCCTTCAATACACCTCTGCAGATCCGTAAAATTTTAAACCATATTAATGCACGTATTCGTTATGCAAATTTCCACAAAATTCAAAGCATATGCCTCTGGAGAAAAATACAGAAATAGACTTGTTTGCAGTCTTTGACAATAATTTATTTAAGCAGTTCTTCTTTCTTACTCTTCAAGGTACAAATATAAAGAGAGTGATTCCTGTGGTATTAGAAACTTCTAGAGAGTATAAATAAAAAGTGATTCCATTAAAACTAAAAACTAGAATTCCTTGATTTTCTTTCCTATTTTAGAGTAAAATTCCGCAATTAAATTTACTTCTTAATGATTTCCTCTCAATTGCAAAAAATGCAACTACATAGGCTCTAACATTTTTATCTTCCTTCTTTCTGATGGCAGTGTCAAAAGACAGGAAGAAGTTTTTCTGTAAATTATTTTTATTCCTTGAAAAAATGGGGTTCCTACATTAAGTCTCCTTCGGAAACATCTAGATTTCTTTTTGCTATAAAAAGCAGCGGGAATCTAAGGTCGAGTTTTGTCTAAGTTTAAAAGAAAGAATTTATCAAACGAAAAGCATAATTTAGCAAGAATTAAAAGATATTCTTTTTATTCCATTTAAAAACTGAATGTATTAGATTACTTCAGAATATATGAAAGCTATCTGCCTAACGAGGAGGGATGCCTTCGTGGACGACTTACTAAGATAAACTGACTCATGCTCATGTTATACATGTGTAAAACGACGAAAACACCCATGCAGCCAAATTGTTCAATAGCATTTGAACCTTTGACGAACTACCAGCGTTCAGCGGCCTAATCCGATCTGCTGCCTGATGAGCTTATTTAAAAACGTAACCAGTAGTACATCAAAGAAAATAATAGTTAGGAAGCTATCTAAGAATCCATATCAGATTTTCTGAGGGGAAATATCTTTTCCAAATTGACAGCTGTAGTTTGGGCACTGTTTAAAACGTTTGTTTAGTTAGTTCTATGAAAATTTCTCTCATTCCTAGCATTTTGGTATATCACTCAATCTCCTTTGAATGATTAACAGTAACTAACTTTTAATTAATGCTTTACAAGCCAATAGAATTTTTATGCTTTGATCTTTCAGGTTACTCGGTAGAAGGATGTAGAACGCTTAGCATTTTCAAATTGGATTTGAGAATGCTAAATAAAATTTATATCACTTTCTATACTTTCAAACGAGATTTTTAAACAGCAAACTGTAAGAAGGCTTTATGCGTTTAGAAGTGGTGGCGGCCACTAACTTTACTGGGGGACATTGCAGGGTCAAGAAGTTTCGGCGACACCATTATGAACTCAATGTTTCCAGATCGGATATCAGTAAAGAGGTCCACTTCAAAGTTAACCTTTTGACAAGTGGCCTTATAAACAAAACCCTATTAATACACCTGGTTGTCGTTAATAATATAGGCGCCCGAACAAGCACTTACCGGCACAAAGCTTTCATTCTTTTCAAGATAAACAGGGGATTCTAGTACTTGGCTTTCTTCTCAGACGCAATGCGTTTTTATCGGCGAAAAAGTGTTAAAATATGAGACTTTAGCGGCATCTTAAGTACTAAACGCCGCTCTGCCTCCTCCATTTACGTCAATAAAAAGGAGAAATCTTACATAAATTCATTGTGTAGCTGAAAACAAGTCAAGACTCTAATTACGAAGTTGCTGTCAAAATTCAAGTGTCTCTATTTCGTTAGATAGCGTGACAGATTATATCGAGTTTCTGATATGAGGTGCTATGTGTTCGGATTTAATGGTGTCGTTTTAAATGTTTAATAATCGGTTCGTGAGTTTAAAAGCCTGGGCTTTATGCGAAACGTAAAGAAGAACGTAAATGATGACATGCGGGTAAAATGTATACAAAGTTAACTTCCGATTAACCGGGGTCGTAAACATTCTGCTTCGAAAATGTAAGTATATATGCATATATATATTCTTATATATAATATATAGGTATATAGAATATATATACTTACATATATGCATATGTATATATGCTACACATATACAAAAAGAAATGTGATAATAGGTTAAAAATTAAAAACTAAATTTTTTTAAACTCGACCTGCGCTATAGCTGCAGGATTGAAGTAAAATAAGCTTTAAGCATCTAAAGTTAATATTAAATTGGAATCAAAGCATCAGCAATATTAATAATTGCGACCGTGTATAAGAGGTTTAACACAATATCTAAACAAATCAAAATGAAAATAAGAATTCGTTGTAGAATATACTCAAAAAATAAAAATCCGAAAGGGAAAACATACAAAGTTATAAAAATATAAAAATTAATTTCCTTTTAATGAAACTCCAGCTCAGACATCATCAGGGAAAAAGGAATTAAAGCTTCATAAAATTCGATTAATATGTTTTGAACATATATTTCGTTCTCCTGGTTCATTTGACATCAAAAACCGAAAAAGGATTCATCAAAAACTTGAATCTCAAATGTACCAGAATTTTCCCTGCACGCTTTCGAAGCACTTGGAAAAAAGAATAAAACTTAACATTGTACCAAACTGACGACTACTTGAAAAAAAAAAAAAAAAAACCATAAAATTTTACATTATGCAAAAAACTAATTGATCTAAAACCGTTATATGCAAATCCAAAATTCTAAAGCAATTACAAATAAAGAGCAAAGCAAATTTACTTTAAGCCAAATAGTCACTTAAACAAGAATAAAAAATTGGGTGGTCCCCGATTATGCTAAACTAAACTTTCAATGCCAAGAAAACGAAAAACTTTTCGTAGAGATTTCTATAAGTAATAAGATCTAATCTCAGCCTTAAACAGCTAAAAACTGAAAACCTATTTGAAACAAAAAAAACAAAAAAAAACCCGCAAACTTACTGAATTCTTAAGACGACCTACTTAATGTAAACTAGCTGAATTCTTAAGGCGACCAAACTGTGTTCCTTGCACAAGAAAGTAGAATTCTTGTGTTCAAAATGTCCTATCCTGTTAAACTTTGTGCGCGGGAGTGCTAAACGTTGGGTGCGGTTTGTAAAAATGATTACCAATGAGGGGGGTGAACGTGAACTCCAAAATGGCGGCGTATGAAACTTCTAAAAGTTGCTGTCCTCTGAAAAAAATCTTAAAAGGCGAAAATAGAACTGGCTTGTGTCAAAGATAAACCTAACCCAAAGCAAATGTAATCAACTATGTCTGGTTTGGTTTATTTTGAGCCACATTGTATATGTAATTCATATATATATATATATAATCTCTACGTACATACATATAGGAAAACTTAATTTTAAAATGCAAAACTTTAGTACATTCTAACACATATAATCAAAACCTACAACCTCTTAAATTAAATTTGAAATTACATAAATCAATAAAATTTCTGTTTCCTGGACCAAGTAATTTAGTAATTAAAAATATATATAATATATGATTTCTTTGATTGTTCAACAAATTTAGAATTTCATAAAATTATAGCGTTCTTTAAGCTTAAAATAAAGATTGGAAATTACGACTTGGAAAAGTAAGCTTTAAGCCTAAATTTGGAATAAAATGTAGACATACCTTGCATTTCAATTTTTCAGCTTCCATTTACATTTATGTATTGTAAGACTTATTTGCAAGACTTGAAAAAAAATACATAAATGAAAAAAATGACTGTGATTAAAACCCAGTCTACATCCTTTGATGAATTTAGCTGTATCCTTTCATGCAAATCAGCAGATTATCTACGCAAGTTTAACTTGACAGCTGTTATTTAGCTAGCTGCTTTTTAACAATATTATACTGAATTGTAATGTTTTTAAGGATTTTGATTAACAGCCTGAGTATTTTCAAATTTCTTCATTGTCGCTACAGATTCTTCTAATTCTGATGGCTTGATTTATTATAGTCTTGGAAATGATTTTTCTGAAAATGTTTGATTTCCAATTAACTACTTTTACTGTTTTGAATTTGAAAAGTTTTCTTTTGTTAAGATTTCTTTTTTTTGTTTTATTAAAAGATTTAGAGGTCTAAATAATCTGCTTCTGTTTCATTAGTATTAGCTTTATTTAGTTTCAGACATTTAGGATAAATGTGTTACTTTTCTATTCCATTGTTATTGTGGACGGTAACAATGCTTTCATTATATGTGTCAGTATAGATAAATGTAAGAAGTCGAATTTTATGGAATTTGTTGATGAAATTCTAATCTTTAACAATAAGAAAAAGATTTTAAATGGCTGTAAAGTAATTAGTCTCCTTTGAAATACTATTAATTTGTAGGCAAATTTGCTCTTGATATATCATGCAATTTTGAAAATGCTTCCATTTAAGATTGATATTCCACTTTTCAAATTTCAATCATTTCTTTGATGTGGGGGGAAAAGATTGTAAAACTAAATTAGGTCACTGTAAATTTCATTAAGATGTAACTTCGTATATAATATTTTCCCGTTCCTTCATTTCTAATTATGATTATTCATCCATTTCTTACAGTGTATTCTTTATTGTTTAGAATATTGCAAAAGTTACGTCATCAAAACGCCCTTAACGGAGTTTAAATGCGCACGTTCTCGGCTAGTGTAATGATCATCTAGATCCGATTGCTGGACAAAGCATAGATGCTTGTAACTGCGCAGTTTTTGCTGAAGAGAAAAAATTAAAATCTGTTTATCCGATACTTCTCTCGAGAAATGTAGTGAAAGGGAGGAAAGGTACGAGGTCCTCGAATTCCATTCCATAGAGTCTCTCTGTCAGTATTCGAGAGGGACATTTAGGTAGATAGGAAACATGCGTTGCGCGTTGCTTGTATTGTCTTTTCGCACGTTATTATTTTCAGCTATTTTTTAAGAAGATAATTCTGAATGCATAATTTTCGGAAAAAAATATTTTAAAATTAATTTAGAAGAAAAGTATTTCTTTACTGTTGCTTACGATGTTATATATGCCAAATTCTCCATTTTTCCCGTTCATTAAAAAATTTCGAAATAATATTTTTTTGTTTCCTTTGTAATGTAAGACGAAATGAAAAATTAGAGCACTTTTTAAAAAACACTCTTTGTCTGGTTAAACTAAATATGAAATAAAAAGCGAACTTAATAACCAAATTCTGCAAAAATTACAGCTGACATGTATTATTATTAATAAAATGAAATCGAAATATATTCCAGATTTTAAGAAGTTTGTTTAAAAAATAATTTTTGTAAAATTAGGTTTTAAAAATTGTATTTGCAAAAAAAAGATTAAATTTTAAATTAGATTAAAGAGAAACATTTTGTTTAAATTTACTGTTCGATTCGATTTAAAGAGTTATATACTTTATAAGGTATATCTTCCACATTCTTAGCGTGCCTTCGTGGTGTAATGGTCAGCACACTGAGCCGGTAATTCAGAGGTCCGTGGTTCGATTCCCGGCGAAGGCGTTGCACATTTTTCATCTCTCTTGTTCCAAAAAAATACCTAATGTTTCTACAGTGGCGCCCGAACTAAAAGGGTTGTGGATGATGACTCTCCACACCCAGGATTTGGCGACTAGGTCCCCTAAAACCCTAGTCACCCTTTAAAAAGGGGAGTATATAAGGTATATCTCCCACATTCTTAGCGTGCCTTCGTGGTGTAATGGTCAGCACACTGAGCCGGTATTTCAGAGGTCCGTGGTTCGATTCCCGGCGAAGGAATTGCATATTTTTCATGTCTCCTGCTACTAAATAACCTAATGTCTCTACACTGGCGCCCGAACTAAAAGGGTTGTGGATGATGACTCTCCACACCCAGGATTTGGTGACTAGGTCCCCTAAAACCCGAGTCGCCCTTTAAAAAGGGGAGTATATAAGGTATATCTCCCACATTCTTAGCGTGCCTTCGTGGTGTAATGGTCAGCACACTGAGCCGGTAATTCAGAGGTCCGTGGTTCGATCCCCGGCGAGGGCAATGCATATTTTTCACCTCTCCTGCTTGTAATTAACCTAATGTCTCTACAAGTTTTTAAATTTATTACATCAATGAGACTTTAAAATGATTATATTAAATAATTAACTAATTATCTAATCTAATTAATAATTAGCTATATTAAATGAATTATTGGATAATTATATTTTAAATTTATTAGCTTAATTATGTTTTTAAAATAAATTTTTTAAAAAGTATATTAAAAATTTCAAAATTAGGCTTGAATTTAAATTTATTTTAAATTTCAAATTTAGATTAAAATAATTTGCAAAATTTAAAAAAATCAAGTATCAGTTACTTTTTTTTAATAAATAGTTGCAAGTTATGCAATTAGATTAATGCTTTTTTATCTTTCTTTTCTTTTAAACTGTATTATTTGTTTTATGTAAAGTATCTCAGTCAAACAGTATTTGATCCTAAAAGTGAGTACAAATATCATAGAAACGAAAATAGTGGCTAAATAGTAATTTTGAAATAGATTTTATTGTAGCTTCAGAAGCTTTATTTTGTTAATTAGTTATTCCCTGTTTTAGATATCTTTATAATGCTCTGCCTTCTGCTGTGTATCGAGCCCTTGAACTAACAACTTACTTTTCAGTTTTTTCAGATATGACCGAACATTATTAATGAGGAACCGTTATTAACAATCTTATCATTTGAAATACTGCCTTAGGAGCACTGCAGAAAGTATTCCTAAGAAGATACATTACGACATCCGTAAAAAGGGGGGAAATGACTCACAAATAATGAAGCTTGATCTGAAATCGATCCTGTTATTTCGATTCCAGAATGAGGCTTGGTTATTTGTGATTCAGACTGATAATCAGCCTTGGTTAATTGTCCTACCATGCAGATTAGCAAATAACCATACCATATATATATTTTTTAATAATGTATTTAAAATTGTTTCTCTTCTTGTCGAGTAAGCTTCCTGCAACGATTCCAGTCAAATATCTGGTTTTATTCAGATTCGCTTCTTCCGTACGAAATTTACGAGCGATAACTGAGGTTACTGCTTCTCACTGTAAAAATTTCTTCAGTGTAAGGTCTTTTAAGGCAATGGACAGCGCAATAATCGTTAACGGAATCTAACTTTTAACTATAAACCAAGGGTGTGCGTTAGACCTCGCGCATACGGCTTGCCTATGTGCATATATTTTTGCCATCTTCTCCAGGGTTCAGTGTCGGTCTACCCCTTAACGGCACACTTAATCACGCTCTCGGTGCTGAGACAGCTAAATGATTGATGGATTTGACCACTCCCGACGAATGCCTTAAGCAAACATCCGGCAACTGGACACCACCAAAAAATAAATAAATAAGCCAACATTATAGGCTTGCTTGCCGCAGTAGGTTGAAGCAAACTTAAGCATTGTAGACCGGAAAGGCCTATAACATTTATTTTAGGATCTGAACAAAAATAAATAATTGTTTCACTTATTGGAAGAGTTTACTATTGGACAATTTTACTATTGGAGTTTACTAACTGTCATTTCTTAAATGATTGCATTCCCTTCCCAGCAGTTACAAAATCTTAAAAACGTATTTGTTTTTCCATGTAAAAAAAAAAAAAAAAAAAGCGAGAGACAGAGAAAGAAAACTCTAGAAAGAGACGAAGAAAATTACAAATCAATTTTTCACACGTCTTTCTCCTCCCTCTTCCCCCACCCCACGAGCTGAAAAAGAAAGTTTCTCCCCGGCATAAATATAGCTTATAAATGTTCCACCTTCTGATCCAACTGATTTTGACTAGTTCAAGATCATTTCTTGAAAAGAATTTTGGAGCTTTCTAAGCGAAAATAAGTTCAAGAATCTGTCTAATGACTCTATAGCGTTTCTTGAGTTACGCTTGTTTTATCTTTATAAGAGATCCCATCTACAAAAATTTGACTTGAAAAGGAAGTGTATTAGAAGTCGAAGAACTGTTTTGAATTTATTGAATATTACCAACATACCTTTTATTTCTAAAGATTTCTATCTGTAAGTCTACCAAGGCATTTAACTACACACAATAACTTCACAAGAGCATTAATGCTATTTATATCTTAAACAATTTAAAGTGTTTTCTAAATTACAAACACATTTT
Source organism: Stegodyphus mimosarum (assembly GCA_000611955.2). Taxonomy (NCBI): domain Eukaryota; kingdom Metazoa; phylum Arthropoda; class Arachnida; order Araneae; family Eresidae; genus Stegodyphus; species Stegodyphus mimosarum. Next base: position 151,864 of record KK115005.1, on the reverse strand, counting down.
TTCACCAAAGATTCCTTTTTCCCTATTGAAACAAGAAGTTTTACATCATTTCACTTATTTTCTAGACAGATATTTTAATTATTATAAAATATCGAGCAAATCAATCTAACAATTACAATATGCAACATTTTTTATTTAAAATAACAAGCATGAGGACCAGTAACATAAAGGAAGCTTGTTTGAATTTGGTTATCAAAGTAAATAAGCAATCAAATCTCTCAACGTATGAAGATAAATTTAATCTTCAATATAGCAATCTAATTTTTTTGTTTTCATTTCTAGTAGCAGCCTAGCTGGAGAAAAATAAATAATAAAGTATTCAGTCTCCGAAAACAATGTTTAAATAGAATAGTTTAGTAGTTTGGGAGGTCTGAAAAATAGTTTAGTTTAAGGGTCAAAATGGGGTTCTTTCAGTTTAAGTAGAACAGAGAAATTTCATAGTTTCAAGGAGGATGCGGTCAGTCTTTTATTTAACTGTTAAATATTTAGTTGAAATTTATGAATAAAAAAAACTACTTTTATTCAAGTTTTGTTATTTATCAACATTTTCTACATCTTTTTCTTGTTTAATTTATAAAACAAGTTAAAATTAATTTAAATTTATATAAATGCATGCATTTTTTTTTTAATTTTGAAACGAAGAGAGAGGGGAGAATCGTCTATCTATAGTGAAAAAGGTACATAAGGCAAAAAAAGCTTGAGAATTATTGCATTAAGTGTATGATGAGGACAAAATGTTTGCTGTGCAAGAAAGGGATTATATGAAAGAAACGTAAAATATATATATATATATTATGCTGGCTAGATTCTAAGACAATTCTAAAACAATTCTGAGACAATCTCTCTTCTTAAAATGCTGTTCTAAAAGCATAACTAATACTTTCAGCCTAACATTTAAAACACACTGAAAGGTGTAAGGCTTTACACCCAGACTTTAACGTAAAGTCAAAATATATTTTAAGTTATTAAACGCCTAACCTTTATGTTAGAAATTAATATATTCTCTTTTTATATCATGCTATAGTACTTATTACAGCTTAAAGTAAAAAACATTTTAAATATCTTTCTTATTAAATACTTTCAATAAATCAAGCTAGACTGTATGAAGGTATCATATATGATACTTTTCCGTTTTAAATGTATATATACGATCGTTTATATGTGAGAACATTGATACTTAAGTACCAATATAGTACATAATTTTCAAAACTGTGTAAACAGTACGACAATAATTACCTTTTCTTGAATACTATGATACATGTTTACCATGCAGAGCATCATTCTATAAAGAAGAAGGATATCAGATTTTTCGGAACGAAAAATTTTCTGATAAACTATATGAAAAACATTATTCTTGTACGTTATGGCGCAAGAAATATGTAAAAAAAAACATTTATTTAATGGTAAAAACATTTTTTTTTTCAATGGCGGGCCCTCAGCCGACTTCGGCTTGGCCACTACTAAGGCCAAAAGTGGTGGTCACTTCATTATGGACGCACCTAATAAGTGGGGCACCTTTGCCTCCTATGAGGGGACGGACAATTGCAACCACGCCTTTTCGGTGATTCGAAACCAGGCCCTTTGATATCGTAACCGGCTCCTCTAACCACTATATCGTCTGGGCGGCGGAAATAGTAAATATTAAGTGTAAGATTTTCTAGAAATAAAAAATAAAATTATTTTCAGATGTTCCCAGTAAGACAATTTTACAGTGTCAAACTTAGTATAGAAAATGTGCATAAATTTAAGTACACGAGTCGCGCACGCTAAAAAATAGGCTGTTACAAGATGCAACCACAGAGCTCCGACAAATGTGAGGTACTTGCCTTAGATAATTACTACTAGAAAGAGCGTCAAACTAGCTAAAAATATTAGAAGATCGTTGTAATATTCAGCTTTGAAACACATTAGAAAGCCCCGTTTTAAAATATCATATTTCAAACAAAAAAACTTTATTAACACTATTTACGATAGTCGAAAAGTACTACATGCTTGATACTATATTCATTGTCAATGTTGTGCAACAGGATGTCCTATACCTATGCTTATTTTTCTCAGTCATTTTCCTAATCAGAAAATTTTATTTGGCACAGCATATTGGCAACGTAATAACACTTTAAATATGAATTAACTTGTTTACTTTTTTACTTCAATGCAAGCTTATTTCTGCAATACATATTTGTATATACATGGTTTCCATAAATTCAGGACAAGAATTCAAAAACATTTTACATTTTAAATAACTCCGTAAAAGTTTCATAGAATTTAATTTATTCTTAAAAGTTTTGATGTTTTATAGAACTGAGTACTCCATTTCTAATATTAAAATTTATTAATGGACCTAAAGTATTCACACCAATTTATGTTAAATGAACTGCACAAACTGAATTGGCTTAGAAACCCAGACAAAAGCATTGAAAATGCCGCCCATTTCGGTGCTTTTATAGACTTCCAGCTCGACTGCACTTTTCACTCTAAGAAATTTCATTCAGATGAATTTTGCTCTAACATGTTTTCTTAAGTCCACAAACTGAACTTAGAATGACGTGACGTTTACTAAGTGTTCATTTCAGCAAGAAATGATGTATTAAAACTCATTAGAATTGCATCAGGAGATTAAATAAGGTTTTCTGAAAATGAAATGTATCTCGTTAAGAGTTTCTTGATCCATTCTTCGTCAAGACGTTTTCTTGTATTTATATTTATTTTGTCTCTGTTCTGCTCAGTTCACTTCATTTGCGATTATTCCTGAAATAGCTTCTGTTACTGCTAAATGGGTTAATGGAATCTTAACTCACTTTTATTTTCTCTGAAAACTAGACAGCAAAGAAAGCAGGTAAGACGTGATTCTCCTTTGCTAAGTTTTCTATTGTTTACAGTGCGACAATAAAATGAATTGTAAATCATATAATATCAATGAAAGAAAAAGGTTTAAAATTCTGAATTTTAACAAAGTAAGTTAAAACAAACCCTTCCTACTAATACTGTGGAAAGAGATACGAAAGGCTGTAACAAATCTGATTTTTGCCTATGCCAGTGACATACAAAAATGTACTCTTATTACAGGGGAAATATCGCTAATAACGATTGATTCAAATAAACTTCATTTTAAAAGCACAACTATAATTAAAATAAATGTTTTTCTTTATTAACAACTTTTGCTAAAATAAAACTTAAGTTTCAAAAAAAAAAATCGGTAGTATCCGGTAATAAGTAACTGTACTTATTTACCTGCCAGCGCCCAAGTGGATAAAATCCCTCAATACTAATAGCTCGACAAAAATTCAGATCCTGCTAACGGGCTGTATAGGAGTTTTAGAGATTTTCTTCATCTGCAATATGAATGCGACAGTTTCTTTCAGAGATTCCTCCACGAAGGCACACCTTCCCTAAGGCAAATAGCCTAATGTACTTTGTCATGATCTAATAAATAAAATTATTTCAAATATAAATTAAATATGAATTAAGTTATATTTGAATAACTTAATTCAAAATATTTGAATAACTTAATTCTTAAATATGAATTAAGTTATATTTGAATTATAACTTAAATATGAATTAATTTGTCTTAGAATGTCTTCCATTAAGGCTTCCTTTGTTAGGGATATCACCCTTACATCAATTATCCAAATCAAATCAAGAATTAATTAGGTGAGACAAAAAATTAATAATACCATTTTGTATAATTTTCCCTTCCTTATTATTGCTTAACATTTAATAAATGTGCATTATATATTAACATTTAATATGTATTGCATCAAATGTATATAAAGTATCAAATAATAACTCATTACAATGGGCTGAAAATAACAGAATCCTGAAACAAATCGGCTTTGAGTTTATATGTACGGTATTTGCATAAAATGTAGCACCGTAACAAAAGAAAGAGGTAAATGAAGTATTTCAGTCAAAAATTGTAACCGTACTTTTAATAAAGGAATTAACATCGGTTCGAATCTCTGCGAATGGAGAGACTACATGGAAGTCTTCGTGTTTTTTTCCGTGTATAGCTCAAATACGAGATTATTTTATTTAGATATTTCTCTACGAAGGCTTTCCTTTTTCTTTTAGGCAGATACCTATCGTACTGGAGACCAGTGCAGGCGATCTGCTATGAATTTAAGTGAGCGTTCATTAACACCCGTCTTTTGAATGCTCCTTGATAATTTATTATGGTGTGTCATGATCGAACTAATTCTTTTGGACTATGGAGCAAGAACAAAAAAGTTTTGACATTTTAGATTTAGAATATTTCACAACTTAAATTACTTTTAAAATGTTTTGTTCTGATCCCGGTATTGCGAATAATTGGACGGTTGCAAGAATTTCATCGGAAAAAGAATGTTTGGGTGATAGTGGGTGGCGCCCCCGGCCAGACCTATAAGTGATCTGGTTATAAGGACTTAATGCTGGAATGTGAATTCCTTTGATTTTGCGAAGTAGAGACTTTACAGCGAACTATTAGAGATCCATTTGTTGAAAGACGTTTATTAGAAACGTGATTTATGCTACATCAGCGAAATATTAGACGATTGAGATCTTGATCTATCAGAGGTCTTTTCACCGTCTTTGTCCTGTTTCCACCCATGTGGCATGATTTGATACTGCTCATTAGGGGTACATACCTTTTTCTTATTTTTATTTTTGCTTTTTGTAATTTGAATGAGATTGCGATATAGCGTATATAGTGTATGTGATTGTAATTTGAATTTTATGAATTTGTAATTTGAATGAGATTGTGATTACTGTTCAGATATTGATTATCTGTTCTATTTTCTAAGAGAGTTCATCTTTATGGGAGAGTATGAGAATTATGTAGTATACATGTGATTGTAATTATAGCGTATATAGCCTCTCCATAAGATTATATGATTTTTGATTAAGCGTTTATTAGCAATTTGTGCATACTGCATTATTTTACCACTTTTGCGCATTTTTGTGCTTTGTCGATTATGATCAATTTTTGTTCTTTGTCCTTGTTTCTGTAAATTTTGTATCTTTATTTTTTCTTTTGGTTTTGTCTTCTCTCGGGTTTTTGTGTGTTGTGTGATTTTTATTTTTTTTCTTTGTGCGTGCGTTTTGTACTTAAGTAGTGTAAAGTTTTGTTAAGGCCTTAGTTTAGTAAGTCCATGTTAAAACTACATTCGTAGGTGCACGGCACATTCTTTTTTTGTAAAACCTTTTAAAACTGTCTAATTTTGACAGGTGACGGTATTAGGCCCTGTGGGCACCCTTTTTTTTGAATGCATCATGGTTCTCCCAGTGTTTAAATTTGTATGCAACTTTGATTTGTTTTGGATAAGATTTTGAAAATTTCGGGTAAGTCTCTTTGGACTTTGTTTTTTTTAATGAAATTTTATGAATTTGTTTAAGTTTTTTTTTCTTAATTTTGAATTTAAAATTGTGACAAATTGCTGTACATACGTATTGATTTTATCTTTGATTTGGAACCCGATAACCGAAACTGATTTCTGAGTTTATTAAAATGGCTAACTCGGATAAAAATGAGTCTAGAGATGTTGAAGATGCTTTTAACGAAACGCTCCAGGAAACTAACAGCATAAATGTTACTGTTAAAGAAATGTATAAAGTAGTAGAGAAAACCAAGTCTCAGAGAAAGATTGCTGTGATCTTACCAGATAAGCTAATGAGCGGTCTTGATAGAATTTTGGAATTAGCTATGGCACAAAGGCTTCATTTGCTGGAAACTGAAGTGAAAGTAAATGCCAATTATGATATAAAAGATCTTAAGAATGAGATTACTGATCTTAGAAATATTGTCACTGTAGCACTGAGAGTATGACCAGAAAGGAATTGGTCCATGAGACGGTGGAAGTGAAGGGGTCTGATGAAAGAATCCTGAAACCAATGGCCCCGACATGAATGTCTTTGATGAAATCTCTGGTGAACTAAACCCTACGGAATTGGGTATCCATATTCATAATGCCAAGAGGTATGATAATGGTGAAATTAAATTGAAGTTGGTAAATAAGAAAGAGGTTTCTAAGTTAGAAGAAGCCATTTTGGATAAAAAGTACCTCAGCACCAAAATCTTTACTAAAAGAAAGTGTTTTATATTCCCAAAAATCATCATTTATGGCTTAGATAATGATATGAAAAACGAGACCTTGGCTTCGGTGCTCTATAAGAACTGTGTATGTGAGAAAAAGTGTGCGAGACATCTATTTGATGTCACCACTAAAAACAATGCATCCCATAGGGTTTTTGCAGTTAACTCCGTTTGTCAGAAGGAGGTTTTGCAAAGTCAGAGATTATTGTTTGGATGGAAATCTTACAGTACAAAGATTTTCCTTGGGACTCGACAGTGCACAAATTGTTGGTCTTATGGCCATTTTAAAAAACATTGCAAGACTGAAGTGCGCACGCTGCTCTGAAGCGCATTTAAGGAATGAATGCAATAAAAGCTCTATTATGTGCATTAATTGCGAATTTTCGAATAAGAAGTATGGCACAAAGTTCAATTCAGCCCATACAACTACTCACTGAGATTGCCCGTGCCTTATAAGAGAAATTGATTTTATTCGTGATCATCTTAACATTGCTATTGATATGAATTTTTAATTTTTCTTCGGATTCTAGTTCCATATGTTGTATATATGTTTTTTATTGCTATTTTTGTGATTTTATTCCTTGATTATTTTATATGTATTGATTATTTTAACATGAAAATTTTGAGTTTTAACTCGACTCATTGTTCAATGGCGGCTGCACAGCTCCCTCTTCTGAACAATATTTTGGGTTTTACCGCAGATATAATTTGCCTACAGGAGCCCTACTTAATCAAAAAATTATTTGGCTTACAGTCAAGGCTCTTGGCGTATTGCTATGAAGCCAGGCGGGCGCACAGCCATAGTGGTTCTCAGTGAGGCTATTGAATGTACTTTAGACTTCTAATCTGATGAAATTACATGTATATCAATTTATGGAGTGCAAAAACTTGGGATATCATGATGTTATTTCTCTCCGGCTGAAGATATTTCGGTGTATCTGACTAGATTAGAAGATGTGCGCCTCAATTATGAGAGCCTAATTGTCTTCGGAGACTTTAGTGCTAGACATACATGCTGAAGAGCTCCAAATGTTGATTCTAGAGGTGCTCTTGTCTTCGATTTCATAGCTGCTGGTAGATTTAATCTTTTGAATGAAAATGATTCCCCTCCTACCTTTTTATCAACGGTGAGTTCGGGACGGACCGATCTGGTCTTTGTCACTCCAGACATTAATTCTCAGCCGAGAGACTTGGAACTCTCTGATGAAGAGACACTGACTGACCATAGATTTCTGTTTCTACGACTTAGAAATACATTTGAGAAGTCCAATCAGATTGGGATCACTAGAAATGTTTTGAAAATTAGAAAATTTTGTAGTTTTTATGAACGCAAAATGTCCAAACACTGTGAAGATCTGTTGAAAACTAGTTCTGTCATGGAGATAAATTGCATTGTTGAGAGGTTTGTGAGCTGTTAAGAATACAAATTTTTAGAAGATTGAGATCGAAGCCTCAGCGTGTTTTCAATTTTCCATGGTGGACGGAGGAGCTGACGAGATTCCGCATACGGACCTTGAGAAAAAAGTCTCAGGTTTGGGGAATCTCTGAGGAGGAAGGGACCACTAGGAAGACTTTTATAAAAGAGAATTGGCGAAATATAAACACATTTTGCGTAAGACTAAGTTTGAGACTACGAATAGGATTTTTCTTGAGAACAGAGTTTATTATGATGGATTTTTGCGTTGCACCTCGACAAGATTAAGAAGAATGAGATGATCAAAAATCCTGGGAGCCTAGGTAATACTTGCAAAAAGGAGATCAATAGAACTTTTATCACTAATACTTTTGATCTTGGCGCATGCGATGACTTTGATGAAATTTATCTGAGACTGGATAAAATTAGTGATTATGATTCTGAAATTTCGCAGGAGGAATTGTTATGGGCAAGTAGTGGACTTCGAAGTAAGAGTGCTCCAAGCCCCGATGGTATCCATGTTGTTTTTATTAAGATCTTTTTTGAATTTTATCCTGACTTTTTTATATTTTACTTAACAAGTGTTTTAAATATGGAGTCTTCCCGGACTTGTAGAAGAAAAGTCGCATGCTGTTGATTCCGAAATCAAATGGCAAGAAAAGACCCATTATCTTATTGGATTTTTTGGGTAAGATCTTTGATAAAATTTTAGCTAATAGAATACTCTACTGGATTTTAAAAAATAAGAGTCTGAGCAACAGACAGTATGGATTTTTGCCTGGACGTAGTACTGATATAGCTCTGTTCGAGGTCAGGGATTTTATTACTAAGAACAAAACTCATAAGCACGTGGTTGTTCTTTCCCTTGATGTTGCGTCTCTCTTTGACTCAATTAGCTGGCTTTCTCTGTTGAATACATGACTGGATTTAAAGATACCACGTAATATAGTGGAGTGCTATTTGTCCTACTTTCGAGATAGAAATATTATTTATAATGGAATTAATCAAGAGGAAGAGATAATGCGATAGTGAAGATTTTTAAGGGCCGCCCACAGCGTTCCTATAGTGCACCCCTGTTTTGAAACTTAATAATAAACAAGCTTTTAAGAGTTGAAATTTCCGATGATATTACTATCGTTGCCTATGCGGAAGACGTCCTAATATTGATGAAAGAGGATTCTTTGGAGAAGCTGGAGAGGCTGTTTGAGCAAATTATTCCAAAACTTGAAAGACGAAAAACTGAAGAGAAATTGAGCTTTTGTTTAGAGAACAAAATAACAAATGGTCTTTTCTTTCCTAAAAGAGGCAAAAAATGTAGAGCTCCACAACTTAGATTTGATGGTAAAAGGATAAGATTTGTTGATTCAATGAGATACCTTGGTGTTATTTTAGACTCTGGATTGACTTTTGCGGAACATTTTAAATACGTACATAGAAGAACTAATGATATTTTGTTATTTTACAAACGTTCCTTTACTGCCTCAACCTTGAATTTTAAGCACAAAATTATTTATGAAATCTACAAACATGTTATTATGCCAATTATAATGTATGGCATAGTCTCTTAGGGTTCCAGGGCAGGGAAACTGTGTAGGATAAGAATGAAACTTGATACTATACAGAGAGGCTGGTACTTTGCCTTAACGCGATGCTTCAGGACGGTCTTGTCTGAAGTGCTCTGCGTCCTGGCCGATACTCAGCCTCCTTCTAAACTTTACAAGGTTTACTATGATAGATTTCTGTTCAGATCTGGAAAAATGGATTTTAATTTGTATGGTGAAAATTTAATTACCAAGAGTTTTAGAAAAATTTGATTGCTTACTTATACACCCATCGAAAAATGTTGCATGCTATTTTGATAAGAATCTACCTACTACGGATTATGTTCGATATCTATACGGATGGTTCCGGTATAGATGGGAAGTTTGGTTCAGCTTTCGTAGTTTTTTACGATAGTGCAGAGATTCTTAATAAGATGTTTAAATTGAATTCCTACACTTCTGTATTTCAAGTTGAGAGTTATGCTTTGGAACAAGCTCTATTATATGCGGATTTTAATATTCGATAAAACTCAAATGTAAATGTTTATAGTGACTGTTTATCTTTGTTGCAAGTTGTATAAAGTCATGTTTCTAATAATTTTACAATTTTCAATATCAAAGAGTTATATAAAAATATTTCTAGAAAAATGAATTTATCCCTTCATTAGATAAAAGCTCCGTGGATGTGTTGGCCAGAGAGGCTGCACAATCTGATAATATTCCATACATTGAAATCTCGTGATATGCTGATAATATTATAATGAACAGTTGTTTTGATGATTGGCGAAAATCCTGGCTAATATCTGAGAGAAATAAAGGATTTTTGAGTTGTATAGAAATTAAGAAAAAGAGATGAAAATATTCTGTAATATAGATTTAAATCAATTTCTCACTTGTCGTGGTAGATTTCTTGATTATTTGGATCATTTCAACATACAAAATTGCAATTTATGTTTTAAGTGGGGTGCTTTAGGTAATGCCGATCATTATGTTTATCACTGCGAAATTTTTAGAGATATGAGAAATAAATATGATTTCAGGAGAGGCACATGCCAAATATGTGCAAATTGGCAAAATATTCTGAGGCCGTTCTGGGGTTCGTCAGTGCGAATAAAATGTAGTGTGAAGTTCTGGTTTGAATATTTTTTAATATATGTTCTTTTAACTATTTTCATTTCTAGTGCTTGTTTATTATGGCATGTTTTTATTGTGTGAGCATTGTGTCTAATGTTTTAATGTATCTGATTTTAATTTGTTCTTTTATGGATTTTATGAATTAGACCTTTGATTATTTTAACGCTTGAATTTTATCTGTGATATTGTATATACTGCTTTTAAAAAAACCCGAGAGTGTCTTATGATTTGTCTAATATTTTGATTATTTGTGTGTTTGATGATGTTTTTGTGTAGTTGTATTATATGGTTTATTTTGGTGTTTGTTTATGTGTGTAACTTTCCTTTTGCTAATTTTGTTCTTACTCTAAATTTTATTGTTTTAATTATTTTTAGTTTTTCTCTCTGCTGCTTTTGTGATTGTATTTGAAAATATTTGGCTTTGCAACTTATTGATGATGTATGTAGTTTTTGAGTTTTCCTTGGTTTCTTTATACTAACTTTTATGTTACTCAGCCCCCCCCCCGCTTCGGGTTCTCTGTGGCTTTAAAAGTTATTTTTTTCTGACTAGTAAGGGGGCGCGGTCGGGCTGCTGGCTGCCGTCGTTTGTGGCAGGAAGAAGACCTAAAAATGACCAAGAGGCAGTATTGCCAAGCGGGTCGGTCTTCCTCCAGATTCTTATCTCTCGTGTTCGTTCTTGTACTGAATTAAACAAACAAACAAATATACTAAAATAAAAAAGGGAATAAATATTAGATTAAGTCAGCAGCTGGTACTATCTGTCACTACCATTTATTAAAAAAAGGTATTTTTTAACGTTTTTTGTTTTTAAAACCATAAATAATTTTCTGAACATATAAAGCTGCGAATAAATATTACTATAACAGCTGTGATTTAAAATAGTTATCTTTGTGTAGTATAAATTATATCCGCATTCCGTGAATCCCCTTTAAGATGATCACTCATGTTTTGAGATGATTGCGGTTATCTCTAGAGGTAGTTACTTTAGAAGGGTGATTACTACATTCCCAAAAGTACTGGTCACTTTCACAGAGGCTCGTCTGAGGGAAGTGGTCACCATAAAAGGTTCATTGTTCATAATTTACGCAATTTGACGCGCATCTACTTCTTTTCCTCAGGCGGAGCTTCTCACTACGTATATCTAAGTTTATTTTAAAAATTGCTTTCATAAAAAAATGATAATCTTCAAAATTTAATTGAATAGACACTGCGGAATAGAATATTCAAACTGAACAAAATATTTTAACTATTTACTTTTTACATCAGTAGTGCTAAATGTGCTATTGTTGATACATTTTTGCCTCAACTTTCTTCTCGACAATATTTACTCATTAAGCACAGGTTATCTTTATCGAGAATCACTGAAGGGTAATATGTCTCACGCGAGAAGCATTCGTTGAGACCTTTCTAAAGTAACCTGACTTCGTATTTGCATTACATGTAGGCAAATCTATGCTGATTAAGAGTTTACGCTTTTGTCATGGCTTTCATGCGGGTTTTCGCAATTCTTTATAAACCTAAACTCTAGAGCAAAATTTGCAACATCTATTTTTTTAAGACTTAGTTGAGAATATAATCAAAAGCGCTGCTCATGTATAAAACGTAGTGGGTTTGCAAAATAAAACTAAGGATTTTGCAAAAGTTTTGTTAATGCCCACTGCACATCAAATATGGTTCTGTCTAATCTTATTTTATTTAAAAGTTTGCGAAAAATTCTGTAGAACAGTTCTCTTTGAAAAATTAAAAAAAAAAGTGTTACCTATTCACCTTCGAAGTTACTTCCATCTGAACAAGTACACTAACTTCAACCTCTCGTCGGTCCTAGAAGCAAAGGGAGAACGGCTCTTTTGATATCTGTTGTAGACTGGCCGTTATATCATTTTGAAGAGTTGACCACTTAGAAAGAAGTTGATATTAAAGAACATTGAGGTCAGGTGAGGCAAAACCTGACAAATAAGGTGTTTTGGCTTCACAAGGATCTGTTTGTGACTGAAGAGACTCAAGCTTCTTTGCTCAAATGCCTTTTTGCTGAAAATGCTATATCCCGCCGTAAAGTTGACGGGTGTTTGAAGTCATTTTTGCACAACAGCATGTACTGAATAATACAGCTCAGCTGCGGTCCAGAGACAGAGACATTCGAAGCACCAGAACTTATCGGTGATTTTACAAGTATTGCTCCGCCGCACTACTATACTTACTGAATGCAGAGTTCGGCCGCACTAGAGGTCGGCACAAAGAGATATTCACAGATATTCTTAACATTAGTATTCAAAATTTTCCCATTGAATGCACAATTACACATTGATTATATAATAACAAGCTGTGCAGAAGTTGGAATGATCTTAATAGATGGATATATTACTATATATATATATGTTACGGAGAAACACCGAAATCTGGAGAATGTCAACTTTCACCGGTGAATGTCAACATTGACATAGTCGCTTGGTGTATGTCCAAAATATTTTCCAAATACTCTTATTTCTGACTTACACCGGTAAATGTCGACATTCACCATGTACTGATGGTGAATGTTGAACATATAAGAATATTATATTTTCTTCACCGTAATTAAGTCGCGAAAAAACGCACTTGAGACTTAAAATAAGAACTTAAGAACATAAGAACTTAAAACACATAGTACATTCAAAATGAGAAAGGGAAATAATAGAAGTTAAAAACTTACTTAATTATACAGTACGTTCTAAATGAGAAAATAAAATAATAGTAATAAAAAACTTGCTAAATTATGTGATTCAAATCTTATTTATTGCAACAACTTAAACTATTATGACACTTTGAATTGCACAAGAGGCCCTTGCTTTTACAACTGCATTTATGGGAAACAACCAGTTGCCTCTTTGTCTACTCCTCTCTTTTCGACCTACACCAGAGCATATTTGTGATTGTCGACATACACCGGTGAGGGTCCGAATGTACAAGAATGTAATGCAATATTTGACCTTTAACCGACGTATTTGGTGAATATTGGCATTCTCCGGTGAAAGTCGACAATCTCCTATTTCGGTCTTTCTTTATATATATATATATATATATATACCTACATTATTACATTAAAACCTTAGCTCTCAATACACAAATCACAATATTACGCTGCGACGTGCAACTCGTTACGGTTAGCCGTTCGAGTTTATGACTAATTGCTATCACTTGGATTATAACATATGCATATTGTACAATCTCTTTTAACATGAGTTCGTCAATCTTATACAGTTTAGTAATATAATTTAAACTTATTTACATTAATTATTACGAACTTATCCCATTTTTTTAAGTAATGAAAATAATCAAAATAACAGCTTACTGGCCAACATCACACCATATAAATTTTACTGTTTGTAATTTTTGTAAAGTACGTATCGGTTTACAAACCCTTTTCGTAACTTTTGTAAATGCCGCTCTTCTTGGTTACGCAAATTTTTTAAGTTTATAAGATTTGCTAAGATCTTAGCATGGTTTTAATATAGTTGTTCATGTTTTAAAATTCATTTCTATTTTTGAAATATTTTACTGCAGTGCTACGGTAAAGCATTCTTAGTAAATACTGTAAAGAGCAGTGCGAGGCTTTTATATGTATTTCACGTCTAAGGACCGTTTTTTAATTACAAATAGATTGTGATTCGCTGCTTTTTGGTTAATTTAATAAGGTTATAATTATTAAGGTTAATTATTTGGTTAATAAGATGCAAAATTCAAAATTTTTTTACATACAAAAACGCTATATAATATTTAAAGGTAAATGAAGATGTACAATCACATAGAGTAAGGGTATGACCTAAATAAAACCAGCAGGTAAAGTCGAAATATGAAACCTAAAAAAGGGGCTGCTCGATCGTGTGAAATATGATTTAGTTATATGTGTATATGTATCTATCTATCTATCTATCTATACATATATATATATATAACCAAAAAATAACGTATAAAGTATCGGAGGAGGATAATATAAAAATTAAAGCATTCGTTAATGTAAGTATATGTAAGTATATTAATGTAAAAAATTGGTGAAAATTGTGTGTTAGGTTTATTGTAATGCTAATGTAATGTCTTGATTAAAAAGTCGTTGCAGGAAATTGCAGTCAGTGCTTAATACTATCATCTGGATAAAATAATCACTATTTGATCAAATGTATGACAAACAGATATTCGGTACTTAGAAAGAAAAGGAAGGTTAATCAAAATACTACGAGCTACATTTTCGTTTTTCCGACTGCAAACCTATCTTAAAACATAGTAGGGTTTAATCTTTAAATATTTCAGAGCTATTCAAGACAATGGGAGGCATTATATTTAACTATAATTCACTAATATAAATCCTATTTTTGTTTGAAATGGTTTTCATTAATGATGTAAATATTTGTAGAAACTATTAGTAACAAATAGTCATAAATAATTTATTGTTGAAAATACTGATATTATTAAAAAGCTTATTTTTTAATTCAGTTTTTGTACTGACAAGTAGTAAACTATTACAATATGAAAGAGTAAAAGAAATAAAATTAATTATTTGCTGATATTACAGAAAATTTCATTAATCATATTAAAGAATGTGAAAGGGACACAGGATATTATCATTTGTTGATGAGAATAGATGCCGAGTCTATTCTCATCATAGTCGATGAGAAGCTGTCTCTAATATTTATTTGAAGAAAAATTTAAATATTTTTTCAAGCTCTGTTGCATACATAAGAAATACTTATTCTTGTAATTACGGATACACGTATCTCATTCCCTTTGTAATTTGCAATGTATGTATTTATAGTTAATAAATATTTTAAAATGAGCTGCAAAAAGCCATCAAAATTTATTTAAAATTATTATTTAGAAAAAGAGTTTATTATGTCTTTATATTTACAAATGGTATTTCCCTCTTTACTCATGCTCACTGTATTCTAGTCAATGAGGCCAATCAATGAAATGACTAAATTGGTAGTTCATTCTCAGTTTCAACCCTCCCCCCTGAATGGGCTGGCTGTGCCACCTACAATGAGTTATGGAAATTTTAACAAAGAGTTCGTATTTTATCTTAAAAAATCAAAGTCTAATTAAATATCTCACCTCTTAGAAAAGAGGAAAATACAAACAATTGGGAACAAACAAGAAAATGTATTTGAAAAATAAAATTTAAATTTACAAAAATGTATGCCTTACAAAATATTGCAAAAATTACATAAATAGCGAATAAATTTAGGGGGCGCAAACTGCCGCATATTATTTTCTTCTTTCACATAGTTTGTTCTTCTAAGAGGATCTAAGCCGAGCGATAATTTTTCGAAAACATTTTTACGCAAATTTAATAAAGGAATCACAAGAGCCCCAACTACAGCTTACCACTGTGTTTAAGCATTTTAAAGGTTTTTCTTAAAAGCAGTATAAGCACGGGCCTATTTTCCCTAAGCCCTCGTATGTTTTCCCATATTCAGTTAAATAAACACAAAACCCCTCCTTCTTCTTAACTTGGTTAAATAATTCATTTTCTTTTAAATGGTTCGAAGCCTTTTAAAAACTAAGATACTTTTCATAAATATTTATCGTGCTAATTAACGCTGTTCAATTCAAGTTGGTTCGGAATATTTGTATATAGCAGTGTTTCCCAAGCTTTTCAGCCTCGTGACCTATGTGCATATATTGCTCAGGTAACAAAATGGACGAAAATAATGTAATAATGAAATGTTAATAAACAAATAAGTATAACTAATAAAATCATCTGATAATTATAATTTAATTCCGAATTATAAGTAGATACATCTTATTAATAATCCAAAGAAGTCCATGTTAATATTACTGAACTGTTTAATAATGCATAAAAGAAACAGAGCAATTGAAAACTTTTCGCGTCCTGTATAATTTGTTTTCATTCCGGTGCCATGCACATCCATGTACACTGCGCAAAAGAAAAAAAAGGGGGGGACAGTTCTGTATCTCCCGTTCTACTGGGCCGATTGACGAAATTCAAATTGCGTTTTCCATGTCCCGAAAGTGCGACTTAGGATATATATTAGACTTATATATAGCATTAGTCTAACATAGGTTTTTTGACACAAAACCGGACTTTTTCTGAAATAACATGCCAATTTTTTTCCCATATTTCGATTCTACGACACAAATTATGCCTAAATATTAAATTTTGAATAATTTGGTGCGAAATTTACGAAGAAATTCAAAAATTTAACTCGGCGAATTATTTTCAGATTGCGCCAAGAATAATTTACTTGGTAAACTTCTTAATACATGGCAACCTATTTTCCTGTCCTTTCCATTGTGCAGGATGGAAAAAAAGTCACATCGTTCCTACCTTTTTACATTGTGGATGAGCGGAAAAAAAGTCACATGTTTTCTTACTTTCAAATAATTTTAACAAAGTGCATAAACCACATTTCCGCTATTATCGCCTTTCAAAACAAATTTCAAACGCGCCAATATATAAATTCCCGTATATCTTCAGAAATTTTGAATAAAAAGCTCTAATTTTTTGAAGTTATGCTTAGAGATACATCTACTTTAAGATGACTGTAAAAACTTTATAGGTTGTAAATTCAGAATTTTTTTCGAAAATTTAAAAAAAATATTTAAAATTACAAATTTTAAAAATAAATTATGAAAAATGGGTAAATTTTATTTGGAATGAACCTAAATTTCGAACAGTGTAGGAGGAAATTAAATAAGTTTCATAAAAAAGAGATATTAATTAAATACATACCAAATTGAATTAACAATCACGAACTAAAATTTTGAGAGCCAATTATTTAAAAACTACTCGTGCGATTTTTACAAAATTTGGTAGTTTCCCATAATTTGAGTCATGGATTCGAAATATGGAAAAATGTCATTTCAGAAAAAGTCCGATTTTGCGTCAAAATACCTATATTAGAACAATGCTATGTATAAACCTAATACATATCCTAAGTCACGCTTTCGAGACACGAAAAACGCAATTTGAATTTCGTCAATTGGCCCAGTAGAACGGGAGATATAGAACCCCCTTCCCCCTTTTTTTTCGCAGTGTACTCAACTACAGTACAGAACTTACAGTAAAGAACAAATGAGAGCTCTCTCTGTAGCTGCTTCATTCTAGTTTTTTATTGAACCTCTGGTACTAAGCCCTCTGCGAAATTAAGAAGAAAAATTTTTTCACTTTCTCTTTTCAGCGAGATCTAGAAACAACGTTCTTTAAAAAAATATCTCCCCTTATGACCTCTACCATACCAGTTTACTTTTCCCTTCTTAGTTAAAATTCATTCTCTCCATCTTGACTTCATTCGAGACGACACCGAGTTATCCTGGATCATGCAAATTCATGCATTTCTTCTGTATATAGTACACTAATAACTTGAGCAGCTATATGCAATTTCACGCAAGCAACATAACTTTTCCGTGAACTTCTTTAACGGAACAGTATAATCTAATGCAAAATTTAAATTTGTTGAAACTATATTTATTCCATATAATGTAATTCAAGAATTTTTTAAAAATATTTATGCATACCGTACAAAAAATAATCGTTTTGCGTACAGTTTAGATAAATATTTAAGAAATTCGTGAATTTTTTTACGTTATTTTGCGTAAAATCTTCTTTCTGATATTATTTATGCAAGTTACATAATCCGATGTTATCATCTCTGTGATGTGTGTCTAGCTGATTTAGTCTTTACACTTCCAGCAGGCTCCTACATTGGCCACGGATACCAAAACCTCAATAGTGCTATGATGGGCCAAAGTTTACCCCTTTCCCTAGGAGCTTCTCAATCGACACTTTCACCTCCAGCAACGGTCCCTTTCCCTTGGTCAGCGGCGGCTAGAGGCAAACCAAGAAGAGGAATGATGAGGCGGGCTGTTTTCTCTGATGCCCAGAGACAAGGTTTGGAAAAAAGGTTTCAGATGCAGAAATATATCAGCAAGCATAATCG
>KK115005.1:119932-133752 GCA_000611955.2 Stegodyphus mimosarum | reverse complement strand
AGAAACTCGCCGAAAAACTAGGGCTCAAAGATTCCCAGGTAATTCATATGCTAGACTTCTGTTTCAATTATCTGCCTTATCAGAGATTACCTATAGTAGCATATTTACTCTTCGTCATTTGTCTCTGTACAACTAGAGGCTTCTCGTGTGTTCTTTAAAATAAGTACTATTCATTAAGCCAAAGTTTCATTAAAGTAAGAAACTTTACTTTTATTTCACTGAAATATGTTCGAAGTAAACATGTAATTCAAAGTTTAAGAATTTCTTTAATGTACTAATACTTTAATATACTTAAATCTACGTTCCTGATGAAACACGTTCGCACGGTTTCAGTGTAATATTACTACATGTTTTACTTGAAAGATACTGTAAAATACAAAACAGTTTCACACAGTGTACTAATTACCAGGAAACTTTTAGTTTAAATTTTTATTTTTCAAGATACTAAGATATTTATTTTTGGTTCGAAATTTTGGATTGATTTGTCACATTTGAAAAGGGCTCCTTCTTTGATGTTATCAAACACAATCTCACTCTAAAACTCTTTTTTTTCAGCTTTTCCGCTAAAAAAGACCTTAAGTTACATAAATTTCTGAGTTTTGAATTGCTTTTGTAATAGAAAGTAAATACCATGCTTCATTTCATCTTTCAAGTGAAAATGGCGGAAACTAGTCAAGTTATGAAACTAATGGTATTGAAATAAATTTATAAATTATGTAGCCTAAAATCACCTTAAACTGGATATTCACTCTAACAGCTCAAACGTTCTCAGCTATGTTAAACTACTAGCGAGTTATCATCATAACAAGTCAAATCAGAAATCTAAATAAAATTTATTAAGATGTTCCTGGTGGGTTACAACTGTACTAAGCTGATGCACTGTTGTATAAAAGTATTACAAAGATGAGGCTACTTGACCCGTTACTTAAGATTTTAATTTATAACAAACAAGGTTGTAAATGCCAACTTGTCGGGAGAAACTAGGACAGTGAGAGGAGTTCTATTAAACAGTCCGAATATAGATTGGAAACTGTTAATGATGACAGAACACTTTGACTTACAGAAGATTTGAGCACATGCATCACTTTGAGTAATCAGGGAATGACAAAACTATATAAGGTATTTCTCCCGCCTCCTTCGCATGCCCTTGTGGTGTAGTGGTCAGCACGCTCGACGCTTATTCGAGAGGTCCGTGTTTCGAGTCTCGACGAGGGCATTGCTCATTTCTCACATCTCCTGCTTCAAAAAATACCTAATGTCTAATACAACTGTAACAGCGTTGTATGAATAAAGTTAATTGCAGCTAGTGTAGAACAGCTGATAAAAAATAAACGTATGGACAGCTGATAAAAAATAAACTAATTGAAAATATACATATCAGTACAAAGTTGTGTACAGAGTTGGATATGGGTAACAGCACTAAATATAGATGGGCAGTGGTTTTGCCCTATCTGTAATATATTAAAGCCTTTAACAACGGCACAACTACTTGTTAAATGTTAGCCTTTCTCATAATCAACACGCACTTGTCTTCAGTAACACAGAGATGTTGCGGCTAACGCTTGACAGAATAGGGTTACTTCAAATACAATTGTTAGTAAACATTAAAGAAGAGTTGTTACAGATTTACAAAAATTGAGTGATTATCCTCCCCAAAACGCATATCTCACTAAAAACCATATATGAATAAAACTGACTGTTATACTTGACAGATTGTATTTGTTATATGCCAGTTCATCTAAAGTGCACAGGCAAACGATAGCCTGTAAACCAGAAACCTAAATGCACACATGTTTGCTTTTCACTGGATAATTAATTGTTGCCTGTTTGGTTATAATGATTATATCTAGTCATCCTTAAAAATAAAGAATTTAATAATAGAACTAAATATGATAAAATTGGCAAAATGAGTTATGGGTTTAAAATACGAGTAAAGTTTATGAAGTAGATATATGTTTAAACTTATTTTTCCGACCTAAACTTTTTTCCGACCTGCGTACCTTTTCATAATCACTTATCATTTACACTATTTTTAATAACTTTCTTAGGGCACTTTCTTCTAATTCTTTTATTTGGATTACATTTACCCTGTTTATTATTTTCAGTATACATACTCTTTTTTCTGTTTATTTTTACTATTTTTATATATATACAAAATACACTATATATACGATAATACAATATAAATAAAATTTATAGAAAGTAGTATAAGAACGTAGAGACCTCTTTGGTCAAGAATTTTGCGCAAGAGTAAAAAACTTGAACAAAAACATAACTAAAGAGTAAAAGCAATTGTAAAAAATTGAAAACCAAAAAGTAGGTATTGAAAAATTCAATATTAAAAAAACTTTTTTTAAACACGTAAAAAATTAAGTAGTAAAAACATAAGAATAAATAACAATAAATGGCAGTAAATGGTAATTTAGCCTAACTCGAGGTTAGTCACGGACGTATCAAGGGAAAAGCGTGAAAAATTCGAGTATAGCTAAACTCCATTACGCGTTTCGTCAAACGACAATAATTGAGACAGAAGCGATAAAACATTAATAGAAAAATAAAAGAAACTATATAATATAGTTGGTCTCAATTCTTATCGTTTCTTTTCCCGATGCGCCTGCCATAAAATTTAAAACAAATAAAAGCACTACTGATTAAACTTTACAAAAACTTGGTAAGGCTAATGTACAAATAAATATACAGTATAAATATATAGAGAGAGTTCGATGAACTCCAATTAATTCATTCAATCTTTGATATGTATATATACGAAATACAGTATATAGCATAAAGAGAAAAAAGAGTATGTATGCTGAAAATAATAAACAGGGTAAATGTAAACCAAATAAAATAATTAGAAGAAAGTGCCCTTAGAAATTACAATAGAAGAGAAACACGCCAATGTGACAATCAAATTCGCTGAAACAACCTTGTATTTGGCGAACATTTACCAAAAACACTCAATTGATTTCGAGGGCAGCTACAGGTCCCTTCTCATCAGGAGAACAAAATATCTAGAAAGGGAAAGAAAGTTGAGTAACGGTTGATGATTATTTTTGCCGATAGATGGCGATGCCTCCTCGCGCTTGGTTCTACCCGAGAGTATAAAAAGCCGTTACTCAGCTCTCCTGATGAGGAGGGACCTGTAGCTGCCCTCGAAATCGATTGAGTGTTTTTGGTAAATGTTCGCCAAATACAAGGTTGTTTCAGCGAATTTGATTGCCCTTAGAAAGTTTCATTTTTTAATTGAAAATCATGTTATACATGCATGTTTTACCTATATCACATATCACAGATAGCACGCATCTACATTTACCGCACAGGAAAGACATTCCAATTCCCTGAGGCTTGTTATAATCTTCTCCTATATTCATTTCTGTTTCTTAATCTCTGTGTTTAAATTTAAAAACTCAAAGTATATTAATATAATAGCTGTCTTCTACTTCCCCTTTTATGGTGCATATGAATTTGAGGAGATGTTAGCTATGCTGTAGTCATTATTAAGCTCATTCAGAAAGTAAGTACCGTTTGGGTATTAAAAATTATTAGCAATTTCTTTTCATTTGTAATTTATTACAAAAACCTCTGTACATCTTAAACTACTTTTCAACATTAGAGGTTTTGAAGCAGAATATGTGAAAAATTAACAATGCCCTCTCCGGAACTCAAACCTGAACCTCTCGAATTAATGTCGAGTGTGCTACCGTTACACCACGAAGGCACGCTGGAAGGAGGGAGAAAATACCTTATATAATTCACCACGCAAATTAAGACATGTGTCACATCGCGAGCATTAAGGCAATGTGTCAGGCAAGCGAGTATGTTGCACTAGAATTCGGCCGCCTGCGCCCTGAACCAGTTCTGAACATTTACCTTAATCTCATCAACGCTTGCAAAGTGCTGGTCGGCAAGAGAAACCAGATAGAAGCTGGATGGAGCTAGGTCCGGACTAAAAAGAGAGCGACAGAATTGTTCCCAGCGGAATGAATCAAGCAGCGTCGTCGTTACGGGGGCAGCATGCGGTTGCATATTGTCATGCACGAACCCAATACCAGAAGTCATTAGACCCTTTTTTTCTGTATCATGAGCCATAGCTTCTTCAATGTCTCATAGTAAGCTGCAGTTTAGATTGTTGTGCCTGTTTCAATCCAGTCCACTAACGAAATTTCTACACTCCCAAAACACGGTGCACATGCATTTTCTAGAAGAAAGAAGTGGCTTTACTTTCTTGGGGTTCTGGCAACCAGTGTTCCGCTATTCCAGTGACTATCATTTCATTTCAAGTGTCTCGTAAAAAATCCACGCTTCAGAAAGCTTGTGACAATTTTTTTCAAAACAGTCTTTTCCTCCTGTCGCATAATAATGAAATTTATCTGAAATAGCTTTAATTTCAGGTTTAGGGCATCACATATGAATATTGTTACTCATTTACCTTTTTCTCATATTTTTAAAACATAACTTTTAATGTCTGTGAATAAATATGAATTTAAAATTCCCATTTATGGAAATATTAAAATTTGAAAAAAAAATTGTGCAATGGAATTCAATATTATGCGGCACATAAAATTGATATTTTCACAACAAGTAAAATAATTTTAAGTCATAAAATTTTGATAATTTCTTGAGGGCCATTTTGCATAATACAGAGCAAGCTTTTTGAAAGAAAAAATGCTCCATAGTCTATATGAGGATAATAGTAACTTTTTTGGTAGCGGAATAAGCAGAAGTCAAAAGTTAAGAAATTCATTTTTAAACTTTGAACCATTAATTTTTTTATCATGTTTTCAACAGATAAAAGTCATACTTAACACATTTGTTAAATCCAATAAAAATTTACGCAGAAATTTGAGCTCAGAATTATGCTATTGCTGTAAATACTACGTATTCATAGCTGCATTTATTGCCTTTCTAAATACGATCATTTGATCTCAAATAAGGGAAGAAAAGGTTTTTTTTGTTATACACGGGAAATAAATTCCCTAGTAACACTTGAACACCGAACTTTCTATATTAGGAGTGAGCTCCCTTCCATATAAATATAAAAACACAACGTGAATTTTCTTTTTGTTTCGTTTTGTTTATTTGTTTCGTTTTTAGGTGGTATAACACCGCTAATCTATGTTTATTGATTTGGAGCGAGCAAGTGTATGCTAATGTTTGCTACGCGGGCGTGTATGTGGACAGCATGATCACTCCGCTAAAAAATGCCAATCAATACGAGCTTCCACAATGTGGTCGATGATTGGTCGCAGCTGTGACGTCATTTATATTCAAGCAATTCACTGGCTTTCGCTCCTAAATCTAGCCGCTTGCTTACATTCGTTAAAGTTAAAGCTGACAAAACCTTAAAGCAAGAGACACGAACAGAAAAACTTAAACGAGCTTTCGGACATCGCAGCTGTTAAGTATCTGCAGTCACTGTTGTACCTAAAAGTTAGGTATGCTGTTTATGATTCTGGCGTCTAACGAATATTTCGCTCAACAGTTTCTTCCTTTCCTTTTTTTTTTTAATTCAAGCACAATTTAAGTTTAAAACGTACATTTTCTGAAACCAAATAGAAAAGTTGAAATCTTTATTACAGTTGTTATTTGTTTTTTCCCTTCTCCTCCTTTTTCTTTTAAATATAATTTCCGATTTTCGATCTTTTAAAAATAATCCAGGCAAGGTAGAAAAAGAGAAAGTAAAACTTAACTTGTTAAAATTTAAATTTAAAAAATTCTGCTAGTAATGTCAAATAATTTATCTTATATTTGTTGCATGATGCAAATTATTTTCGAATCAAGACAAATATAAAATAACACAATTTTTAAAGATGTGCAATATCCTTGAGGATTATATTCTCCTTTAAGAGTGCCTTCGTTGAAATCTTTTTACGTAAATGAAAAAACAGTTAGTATTTACTTTACGTATTTGGGGAGGGGGAGAGGATAATTTGGATTACTGGAAAGAACGCTAGGACCCTTTTATGCGTGGAAATCATTTTTAAAGGAATTTGGTTGGTACTCAAGTGACACATGAAGAAAACGGTGAAAACTCCCGTGCAGACAGGCTGTTCACTGAGACTTGAGCCTGATCAAATTAACGGTGTTTAGCAATTTTATCGCTTAGCCACTGGTGACCAGAAAAAAAAAGAAGAGCAAAAATGTATGTAATTGATCCAGTCTACTATGGAGAAGAAAATCAGAAATCGAAACTATAATTTTTTGCATAGTTTTAGCTGTTTCCCGCTCATAGACTTGAAGTTTCTTTGAAGATCAATGCGATTAAAAATATTTCAGTCTTATATAAGTAACTTATATAAACATACAAATTCTCTGCTCTTCTTTTTGCATTTCCTGATTAGCCATCTCAGTGGGTCCTGGTTTTCAGTCAAATGCATTTCTAGCTTTATACTAATCATATGTGACTGGTATAAAAACCAAAAATACGTAAAATTTTAGTACTTTACTATCAGTATGATTTTACAAAGACTAGATCCCTTTGTAATTTTTCACGTATAATTAGTGTAACCATTCTTCTATAAACACAAACACCGGCTAGCTCTAAAAATATTTATTAACAGAGCACAGAAGCAGTTACAAAGGAAATATACATCACAACAGAACATACACTAAAACTGAACACCTAACATTTAGAATTAACATTTAAATTTAAGGTTAGAATTACGGAGACATAATAATGGAGAACTTATCCTCATCGCAGCTGAAGATTGACTGACTGTAAGTTGTTCTCGTCCGGAGTAGATGGCGTTTGATAAAATAGTTCCGTTACAGCCAAATATTTCTGTTACATCTTCCCCCTCTGACAGAATAGATGTCTTAGCAAGAAGTCAGGAACTAAGATTTGTCTACTTTGTGCAGTAGGTGAAGAATAATTTGGACGGACTCGAGTTTGATGAGTAGTAAGTTTAGCTTCAGAGTCATCTTTTGAAATTGATACAGGTTCGGTGGGTATTGCACGTTTTGGGCGTCCTCTTTTTCCATAGGAACCACTGGAGTTACAAGACCTGAAGTCTGAAAGTTATTTCGTTCTTAATTTGGTTTCAAGGCTGAAACTTGATAATTGCTGAGAATTTTGACTGGTTCGTTGGGATCGGCAATATCAAAAGATATCGTTGGAGATCTTGTAGTCACTATCATATAAGGGCCATCTCGCTTAGGCATGAATATACTAGTTTCCTTTAATGGGTCTTTGCTGACAGAATGAACATTAACCCAGACTTTATCTCCAGGAGTAAATTTCGGATTTTCTTGTCGATACCGCTTCTGTTTATCCTGCTGTAACTGGACTCTTTGTCGTACCTGTGTACAGTTCTCGGAAAACGTTTCAAATATGGAGTGACAGCTGTAAAAAAATTATGGCTCTCAATTACTGCTTTTATATCATGTTTCACATCATCCAAAATTCATAACTATCATGCAAATTTGAGAAATGCAGCGGATTGTCCAGTTGAGTCTTATATGGCTGTGTTTAAAGCAAATCTTTTTAATAGCAGTTTAGCCTTCCATGCTTGATGGTCATTGCCCACAAGTGTTGCTAAACGAAGTTTTAGATATCTGTTCTTTCTTTCAACTATGTTAGATTGTGAGTGATAGACAGGATAAAGTCTTTGATCAATGTTCATGATACAACCCAGTTTTTGCATGAGAGCTCTCGTAAACTGAAGAGCGACTTCTTCCAAAAGAGTCATGGCACATTCTCTGGCAGCTGCTTTCTTTAAAGCAAGTAATTCTGTCCCCTTTGTGACACAGTCTTGCACAATAAATATCCATTTTTCACCAGTTGATGTTTCAGGAAGCGGATCGAAACGGTCAGTTGACAGGGTCTCAAAGCGTTGAGCCATATAGACAGGAGTTTGAAGTAATTCAGATGGCTTTTCATTAGAGGCTTTACAGCGACAGCATTCGAGACAGCTTTTGACAGAGTCCGCTATATCTATTTTCCGTCCAACCCAATAGTATCCTTTTACTATTCGATAAAATTTCCCTTCAAATCCATAGTGACCTGCAGTGGCCGAATCATGATATTCTTTCAAGACTTCTGCTTTTCTTTGTTGAGGTATAACTAGTTGTGCTTTTTCTTTTTCCGAATCAGCAGAATATCAGTACAACCAACATCTTCTTAAACAAAAGCCCAACTACCGGATCGTGACGTCACGAACTAGTGGCTGACAATCGCCGTCGGTTCCATACTTCATGCCGTAAAAGTATGTGTGATACAGGAAGGATGTATGGAAATATTTTTAAGGAGGTTAGAAGCTTTTAAATTTGAGCAGGGTAAATTTATAATCACAAAACTTTTTATTAAAGAAACATTTTTTATATATACCCTACTTGTATTGCAGTTCTTTCTTATTTTTTAGAACTAGCAAGTTGTTAACCGATATTTCGAATCCTCTTTACCAGAGTGTATGTGGTAGAGCCTAATTAAGTCACGAAAAGTGCTATGATTTACTAGGATACTGGACGTCCCTTGCATCACTCAATCCCTCCCTCCTCCCCTAATGAAATTTACTTATTTAATTAAATTTTCCTCTGCTGTTATTTTACCAAATTGTTTACTAACAGTGTCAAAATACACTTACTTTTATGAAAATAATTGTTAAATCAATTTTAGGATAAATATTGATTTAGGGATACTATATATATAAAATATTAAATAAATTTTGATAAGTTGTTAAATAAATTTTGGGAAATAGACAAGGTGCCTCCTTGAATCGTGATGAAAAAGCTTGTGAGAAGCACTTTAAATGTACGCATTCTAGAGATACTGACTGAAGATATGTCATGAGGTTGCCCTTCCATACCTCACCTTCTCAACTCGGTGATTAAAAGACAGCTGCCCTCCGCAGATTGAAATACTTAGGGAATTCCTTATCTTTCAGCAGCAGAAAATACGAACAATATAAAGATTTTGTACGTGAATATCTATCATTAGGAAATATGGAACTGATTCCACAATCTGAGTCTACGAAAACAAATGCATACTACCTTCCTCATTTCGCTGTTCTTCGTGATTCGAGCACTTCAACAAAGATGAGAGTTCTCTTCGATGGTTCTTTCAAATCACCATCTGGACAATCTTTGAATGATATTCTAATGATAGGCCCGCAAATACAGGATGAAATTCAAATTCACTATCCTTTTTCGTTTCAGAAGTTTTCAAGTTGCGGTGAGTGCCGATATAGAAAATGTTTAGACAAGTCAAGGTTAATTTTGAAGCTACTGATTGGTAAAGAAATCTTTAGAGAGAAAGTCCTGAAGAGCCAGTTAGAGAATACATATTACTCACAGTCACCTATGGCCCAACATCAGAGCCATTTTTGTCACCACTTTTGTTATGCAGCAGTTGGCTTTAGACGAAAAAAAACAATTTTCCTTTGGCTTCACATGCTATCCTGGTTTCTATGTTAATTATCTTCTGAACGGAGCTTCCTCAGAGCAAGAAGCTCTAAAGCTGGTGAATGAATAAAAGAATATGATCAAGAGAGGTTGATTCAACCTTCGAAAATGCAATTGTAATGTTCCATCAGTATTTAAAGAACCACCAAATGAGAAAAAAAAAGATCTGATGCACGTTTATTCAGATGAAGGAATTAATGTCCTTGGTATTAAATGGAATAGAAAATAAGTTTTCATTTCGCAGTTCCACCAATTAAAGACAAATTGACATTTAAAAAAAAAGAATTTTTGTCAGAAATTTCGCGTGTTTCCGATCCCTTGGGTTTCATATCCTTTTGCGTGATATTTATGAGAACCTTCCTTAGGAACTGTAGAAAAGCAACTTAACATGGGATCAGTCCATCCCAGAAGGCATGACAAAGAGATGGACATCCTTTCGCAAAGAATATCCTCTAATCGAACAAATGAAAATACCTAGATGTGTATTGAAAACACAAAGTGTTGAACTAGAAATTCATGCATTCTGTAATGCTTCTGAAGAGGCTTATTGCAGCGTGATTTACGGGAGATGTATTTCAGAAAATTCAGGTACAAACGTTTCTTTACTTACCTCTAAAACAAAGGTTTCACCTCTGAAAACCTAATCCCTGCTACATCTAGAATTATGTTAGGCTTTATTGCTAGCAATTTTGTTGCATGCAGTCTTAAGAGACTCTCCTTTACTAGTTAAACGCATCAAAGCTTGGACAGGTTCAACGATAACACTGGTGTGGCTATCTTCTGAACCTTATCACTGGCGGTCATTTGTCGCAAATCGAGTGTCCTATATTCAGAGGATGATTCCTAAAGCGAACTGGTGTCATGTTTCAGGAATCAATAATTCAGCGGACCTAATACGAGAGATATTCCCACAACTAACTTTCTCAACTAACAAATCGTAAAAAATGGTTCAAAAGTTCTGACTAGTTAAACAAACCTATAGATGAAATAGAGAACTTTCCATTTCTAGAGACATTCTCTCTTCCTGAAACTGCCTTGAAAGAAGAAAAGAAGTGTTTTAATATCAGTGTTTTAGGAGTTCAAGTACCTGCTGTTTCAAAATATCATTCATAGTCCAAATTACTTCGAGTCTTGGCCTACTTTTTAAGATTTGCGAATAATTGTTCTGATCTTGAGAAGAAATCTTTAGATTTCCTAACTGCAGAAAAGCTCGAGAAATCAAAATTCTAAATATCGTTCAACGTTCTGAATTCCAGGAAGGAATTTCACATTTATTTAGATCACTCCTCTTGAAAATAAGTTGTAAGATCCTCCGCTTAAATCCATTTCTAGACAAAGAAGGTGTTTTGCGTGTCGGTGGTAGTTTAGAAAATGCTAATATTCCTGAAAATGAAAAACATTCAACTCTTCTTCCTGAAAACCATTTCATCAAAGAACTGATCATTAAATATTTTCACCTAAAATATGTCCGATTTACCTGTCTTACGTGTTACATATACTGGACCATTTTATCGTATTGGTGTGGAATTCACTGGACCTTTTATAATCAAACACGAACTGGCCGTGGTCAAAGGTCTTTCAATGCTACGTATGCATTTTTGTATGCTTCTCCACGTGTGCTATCCAGTTAGAAGTCGTCAAAGATCTTTCTTCTAATGCATTCTTAGAACTCCTAAAACGATTTATTGCGAGAAGAGGTAGACTAGTAGAGATTTTTAGTGATTGTGGCACTAATTTTAAAGGAGCTGATAGAGAGATCCAGAAGTGTTTTTCAGAATATTAATGAGATGAATCAGTTCGAGCTTATATTGCCTCGAAAAGTATAAAATGGATCTTCAGTCCTCCAACAGCTCCTCATTTTGACGTTTTGTGGAAATCGGCCGTCGAAACCTTGACTTGTCTAAACATTCGGTTCCTTCGTCGAAGTATAGGATCTGCAATACTACCATATCCGGAGTGCATTGAGCTCATCACTTAGGTCGAGTCCTAAGTGATGAGACGTCCATTGACAGCAATGTCTGAGGATCCTACAGATTTTGAAGTTCTCACACCGAACCATTTTCTGATTAGAGGTCCAGTTTCTACTTTACCAGAGCAGGAGCTTTCTCAAGATCCTATCTCCTATAGACAAAGATGGCAATTGCGTCAATCCGTCCTACAACATTTCCGGAAGAGGTGGTCAAGAGAATACCTTTCCCAACTGCAACAACGTCCTATGTCCCAAATACCACAAAGAGACTTCAGGCGGACGATCTTGTTTCATTCAAAGAAGAAAATTTTCCACCGCCATTGCGGTGTATGGGAAGCGTCATTAAACTTCATGCTCGAAGTGACGCTAAGATCCGTATGGTAACGGTACGAACTGCACACGGGAAATTCAAGAGACCTATCGTTAAGCTTTGTCCTTTATTGAACCATAAAACAAACTCTTAAGTATGATACAAACTATTAATTCATATAGACTCTTGGGTATGATTTTCATTAGCAGCTTCAAAAATGTTTGCGTTCTATTATGTTTAAAATGTTTGTTTTAAAATTTAAATTAATTGAAACTGTGTTTCAATGGTGCGCGAGATGTTTAGATCCAAGTTTTCAAAACTAGATGGCAACCACATTTAGATATAAGTTAACTTGCTCAAGCTATATGGCGAGAACAAAGAAAAAACGTTTGTTGCCTTGGTGAATGTCTGTTGCCTTGATGATTTTCTTTTAGTTTATGCTGTTCTTACATTATTCAATACATATGCTTTCATTAAGACAGTCCGCTTGAAATTTTACTTTATTGCATAGGTTCTATACTATTTAATATACATATAAATATGGAACAAAAATAATGTATAAATTATCAAAGGAGGATATTCTAAAAACATTTTCATTAATGTAAGTACACTAATATAAAAAATTGATGCAAATAGTGTATTAGGTTTAATACAATATTATGTTTAAGTTTTAAGGGAATGGGAAAATTTTTATGTTATGTTACATATAAACACACACACACGTATGTGTACACATACATATACAACACACACTCACTTGCAAAAGTTAAGCACGGGGAGGAAAATGCTAATTTCCGGAAGCCAATCAGAATTGAAGAGCATGCAATTCGCTGCAGAGGTTCTTTGTATGCAAATATGTTAGGTAACAGCCAATCACGCTTTCATGTAAAAAAATATGCAAAAAAGGCAGTTTTATAAGAAGCCAGCTTTATGAAGGGTTACAGAAGTTGATTGTAAGTGCTGATAGAAGGTGTTTAAAACTTTCCTACAATTTGTTTCCAAGACACTCTTCTATGACTTTTAGAAGACGAATGGAAGATTCTGAGCGCTGGCGTGCTGTGGGGCGCATTGAAGCAGGATAGTCGATCACAGATGTTGCTCTTTTCTTCGGCGTTCATCATTCGGTAATTTCACGTTTATGGAAACGATTCCAAACCACACAGACAGTTGTCCAAAGGCCCATAGCCTGTCGCCCAAGGGTTACAATTCCCGCGGAAGATCGATATATTGCTATTGTAGCCAAGCGGAATCGCAGAGCGACCTCCAGACGTGTGACATCTATGGTTACAGCGTTCATTGGTAAGGCGATGTCTGCAGCTACTGTATGCTGAAAATTACATATGAGTGGACTGTACGCCCAGGTAGCTCGAGTTTAGTTCTTCTATCCGTCCAATCAAGAGGGGCACGATTACAGTGGTGCCGGAAACATGTCAATTGGAATGTGTCTGACTGGGGCAATGTTATGTTTACTGATGAGTCAAGATTTGCTCTGGAGCCAGATGACAAGCGTATAAGGGTATGGCATGAACAATGAACACACAATCAGTCCCAAAACATACCGAACGTCACGCATTCCGAGGCGGAAGCATTAGGGTGTGGGCAGGGATTTCATTAGGATACCACACTGACCTGCACATCGAGATGAAGTCCTAGAACCCATTGTGATATTGTACGCTGCAGCAGTTGGTCCTACTTTTGTTTCAATGGACGATAACGTACGTCCCCATATAGCTGACACCAACGATGACTACCTGGAGAGTGAAGGGATTGCGCGTATGGCATGGCCAGCATATTCGCTCGACCTTAATCCCATTGAAAATCTTTGGAATGCTCTCGGCCGTGCTGTATCTTCACGTTTTCAAGCTCCAGCCACGCTTATTGAGCTGGAAACTACTCTACAAGAAGAATGGCGATTGCTTAATTCTGCAGTGGTTGACCACCTAATTGAAAGCATGGTCAGAAGGTGTAAACTTTGTATACAGATGAGGGAGGGATCACATACTCTATTAATGTCCTTTTTTTCATTTTATGCTGTTTATTTTCACATTATACATAATTCTGTTTAAGTCTCTAGTATGTCATTATCTGATAACTTACAAAAATTTAATATTGTTTTCATTTCCGTATA
This sequence comes from Stegodyphus mimosarum, assembly GCA_000611955.2. Taxonomy (NCBI): domain Eukaryota; kingdom Metazoa; phylum Arthropoda; class Arachnida; order Araneae; family Eresidae; genus Stegodyphus; species Stegodyphus mimosarum. The sequence goes on along the minus strand of KK115005.1, from coordinate 119,946 downwards.
TAATTATTGATTTT
>KK115005.1:95471-119773 GCA_000611955.2 Stegodyphus mimosarum | reverse complement strand
TTTTTGCATTTTACATCTTCTTGCTTAACTTTTAGAAGTGAGCGTATATACACGCATTAATGAATTATATACAATGCTCGCCGCTTATTAAAATCTCTTCCCTTCCAAATGCGTTTGAATTTGCTAAGCGGTTCATTTAAATAGACGGCGATCTGTGCATTGCAAAAAGTGATGTCAATTTTAAAATTATTGTTAACAGAACTAAGTAATAGCACTTTAGATGACTTTGAAAAGTTGCTTAAACGACAGAATCTAACTTATTTAGCCATTTAAGTTACATATCATAAATAATTCTAATGCTAATCAATGCTGACAAACTAGAGTTGGATCAGAGTACAACTTTACTGCAGTGTATCAGATCTTTTTCTTCATCTTTGTGACCTACATGCCTATAATTGATCTGAAAAAAGTGAGTAATTCCTAGAAGGAAAAAATATGATAGTGAAATGGTAATAAGCAAATGTGCGTGTATATAATTAAAAAAGCCCAATTGCTAATTATTATTAAATTCGTAATTATTTGTTACGTTAATCTGATATGGCAAAGCTCGAAGGGCTGTCTGCCTGAGGGAAGAGATACCATTCTGAAAGACTTCCGAAGGGAAATTGACTATACTCCGTCTTACACAAGAAGAAAACCACAAAAACTAGCCATGTGACCTGCCCACTCAACTGAGATTGAACCCATGTCGAACTCGGAGTATTCAGCGGTCTTAACTCATTGTATTTGTGTCGTCTTCCTAATACAGGGGGCAATTATTGAACTATATGAAATAAAACGTAAATTATTTAAAAACTACCCAGTGCACAAACTTTAATCAATATATAAACATCACTACAGATATTCGAATTTAGGTTATGACATGTTACCTATGCCTGCCATCTTTAGCTATGATGTGGCGCAGACGAATAGCCAAATTCTGCATGACCCGCTGAAGTGGCAGAATATGGATGCTATCGATGACCTCCTGAATGACAGTTTTCAGCTCAGCAATGGATTTGGGGTTATTTCTGTACATATTGTCTTTAATATACCCCACAAAAATGAATCACATGTGTTCAGATCCGGAGAATATGGCGGTCAAGCGAGTCCCATTACAGTGGCCTCTGCATACCCAGAGCCAGAATGCAGACCCCAAAGTACTCCTTCAGGACATCAAACACTCTATAGGTCCGATGGGGTTGAGCTCCGTCTTGCATGAACCACATCTTGTCCAAATCAGAGGCACTTCGGATAATGGGGATGAAAACCTTCACGTATTGTACAGTAGTCACCGTGCCATTAACGAATATCGCACCCATTATTCCGTGACTGGACACTGCACACCACACAGTCACCCGTTGAGGGTGAAGAAACTTCTCGATCTCAAAATGCCGACTCTCAGTCTCCCACATGCGCCAATTTTGCTTATTGACTAGCCCATCCAAATGAAAGTGGGCTTCGTCGCTGAACCGAGCCGTGTTCACATCAAATTCCCTTTCGTTAATTCTCTCGACAGTAGTGTTGGCGAAGCACAGCTGTTGTTCCATGGCCATGGGCCTTAATGGGTTTGAACTTTGTATGGGAAGAGATTCAGGTCTTCAACAACGGTTGATTCCCACCTGTTGTGTAGCTCATCTGATAGATTTCCTTGGGCTGGTTTGAAACACAATGCGTGTCTTCTTGATGTTTTCAGGTGTTTTCACACTTTTTTGTCTACTGACATTACCAACACTGTCATCACAAACACAACCAGTTCTCTAAAACTCCCACTCATTGCATAAATCTAAAGCACTTTTAAATCAGGCTTCTCATTATCTATCAACCTCCGCTCTATGAGATGGCCACTAATTTGTTTGCTGCGTCCTTGCTGAGAAGTGGTATTATTTTTCGTGCCCGGACTGCGGTGATGAAAACCACGAGCGAACAAATTCGGCAGTTTGAACTTGGAAGCTTTGATTGGGTGGCGGTCTCTACGAGTTGTTTGGAATTTCGTGGATGCTTGGAATTTCGCGGCTGCCTGGAATTTCGTAGCGTACACTAGAACGTTTCTTAAATCCTTGACATCTGCCATTCGCAAAGCTTTCTGTATCCCGGGTGCCATCTATGAACTACTGCAGGGCAGGATTTCCCTTGTTTCTTATGGGCAGTCAGAAAAGGAGAGATCAGACAGCCTTTTAACACCCGTGGCAAAATTCTGTTTCCGTGGGCTTTTGTTGGCAAGATTTTAACTGAAACCTGCTATGTCTTTTGAATACTTCTCGCCAAACGCAACTCCTACCCGCCGGATAGAGCTTCAAAGTCTGACCTCCGGTTTTAGGGCAAAGTTTGAAGGATATCCGTTGCGTCTGCTTTCAGAGAAGCTAAAGAGAAGCTTCTGCTATAGAGAACTGTGTCTTATACACTTACCAAGAGGTCTTGCCATCATATATGGATAGCTTTAGAGAGGGCCGGGATGGCATATATTCGAATTTACAGGTGTTAGAATTGTGACCAGCTGTCTTTATGGATTTCCTTAAACTTCCAAATTCCTTGGCGATAGCAACAGAAACCCTGTCATCAATATGTTGTTCAATTTGTTGTCGGACGGCCTAAACTCTTTTTTCGATTTGTTGTTCCAAAGTAGAAATTTTCCTAGAATTTTTCCAACTTTTTCCTCAACTATGTTCATTCTGGCTTCCGTAGCCTAGAATTTGTTTTCTATTATGGCAGTAATTTCTGTTTCCATTTCCTCTTGATTTGTTTTCATCTCTTTTTTAACGGATTCTTGGCCAGCTTTCATCCCATCCTTAACGGGGTTGGGGGCCCTTCCGTCTTTTCTTGGCATGCAGCAAATGCAGTGATGAGCTGTCTTAGTTACTCCTCCATCGCTCTTGTCACTGGCATTCATTCTCACTTCTGACACCAAAAACTGTTGTGTGCGCACTGGCTCGTAATAGATTGAATGCACACAGGTTAATAAAATATATTTTATCAAAAGAAACAGTTCAGAGTTCTGGAACTTTCCAAAAAATTAGTCACACAAGTCTTCACAGTATTACATAGTACAATCAGTATTTACATTTCAAACTACTAAGAACATTAAACACCATGCAATGCAAAATGCATCTAAAATGCGATGCTAACCCGGAGATATCTTAGCACTCCGACCTCAGGGTGAGCTGACAATTAACAAGAACTGAGAGCAAATGCTCTCCCCGGTTTTATATAGTTTTCACCCGGCCTCAAAGATATTTCTAGTACTTTCTGTTTTATTAGATTTTAATGTTAAAATTATACAGAAAAATACAACAATTTAACAGATAATTGCGCAAAATGATCTATCTATGTTCAAAATTGGTAGCACTATATACTTTTTTATTTCATTTAGCATTATATATTTAAAAATGTTTTCTTAGCTCTGATTTATTGCCTTCGAATGAAATGCGTAGGATATTAAAAATTATGATTAGCTCATTAAATGAAAAGCTTTCTTCTATATGTTTGAATTTCTTTTGAAATTCATCGCTAGCTGAAGCAAATTCAAAATCAAAAAAATTCCTTATTCTCTTTCGATTTGACCTATCACCGTCAGAATCGAAAGCAAATCTATATGAAGTTGTGACCCTATCTGCTTAAAAACTCTTCAATGCAACGTAGACTTTTTTTAATTTCATTTAATATCATCTTCAAATATGAGAAAAAATATGCACATACCTTCTAGAGTAGTCATTCGTTTTGTAATCCAAATAATTTACTCATCATGCTGGTCTGTATCCCCCTTCCGAAAAAAAAGGAGGTGTCTCTTGTGGGCGGCAAAAATTACATCTACAGAGTTTCCTTACACCGGACAACATGTTTAATTACATTTTTTACATGTACAGATTTTCACAATTACATAATACAACAAACTCACGTCGCTTCTTTATGATAACATACTGCTTCCGTCTTTCGAACCATTATCGTCGTTCATTCGACACATCTGAAGGCCAACTGCAAAGAAAAATATCAGAGCGAATTTTATCTCAGCGCCATCTCTCTCTCTATATATAATAAATTTTAAGTAAAAATTTCATCTTAATATAGCAAATATTAGAGGAGAGACCGAAAATAATGGGGGGGAAATTACATCTAAGATAGTATAATGCGCAAAATGCAGACAGATATTTTAGTTTCGTCTAAGAGGATGAGATTATATTTCATAAGTAACTGCTGCAAGACATTAAAGTTAACATTTAACGCTTAAAGTTTATTCGAATAAAAATAATTGGTACACTTGACAATTATTTCTTTCTAGTTTTGCCTCACAAAATATAGCATCAGTTTATAATTGAACGAACCAAAATGTTGAACTCCTTAAAGATCTTAAATGCTTATTATAACTGATATAAACAGATCATTTCTGTTCTTCTATTATATTTTCCCCTCTTAATTCATAATCAACTAGTAATATTCCGTCTAACGAAAGAGCACAATTTTGTCAGATTAAAAAGAAGTTCTGTTGTGTTTCATTTGTTCTTTGTGTTTGAAGAAATTCTATTTTCTGTGTAAAATAATTCCATTTCAGGATTGATTACATTCTAATATATTTTCCCTCTCAATGCACAGGTCAAAATATGGTTTCAAAACCGTCGAATGAAATGGAGGAATTCTAAAGAAAGAGAGCTACTTTCGTCTGGGGGAACCAGAGAACAGACCTTGCCATCTAAGCATAATCCTAAGCCAGATTTGAATGACATTGTGCTACGTCTTAAAATTCCTACGAATGATGAAAGAATTCGGATTAAAGATTCCGAAATGCCTTGTGATTGCTCAGAAATTGATGAAGATAAGTCTGCTGGAAGCCTTGAGCAATTAGAAGTTATCTGAAAACTTAATCTCGAAGACAATTTCTTAACAAATAAAACGCTTTGCAGAACTTGTTATTGGATGAAGACAGATATCATTTAAATTTCTACATGTTAAATATATATCGAAAATAAAGTGCAATCAATTGATATAGTGTGCTACCGTGAAAAAAGGCTAAGCGATTGTGGGAAATGCAGTTAAAATCTGATATATATTGCTTGTTTAAGAATCGAAATAGAACTGGAATAATGGAGCTGTAATAGGGAAATGTTACCGGTGGCTACAGACTATTTTGTCAATTCTTTTCATTTTAGTACTGTGCTTATGGAATTTAAATAAACTGAAATTTTATCAACAAATATATTCTAATATATATATTCCTGAGCTTTTGCCTGCTTTGTTGTAATTAATAATGAATTCTAATTTCATACCAGTTAAAACTCTGGAAAATGCCGAAATCTTTAAACAAAGGCAAACAACTAATTCGTTGCTACGTATCTTGAATTCAGCATAATAAATTTTTATCGTTGAATTTTTTATGAAATGCGTTACAATTCATTTCAGATAAAATAATTAGCACACATTTGGAAAAGCTGTAAAATTTTAAGTTTTTTAGGGTGAGTAAAAAAGCCATTCCATTTTCGTGAAATCTCATAATTTAATAAAACAAAAACGAACGTCCTATGTCTGATAAAGATTTGATTGGAGAAACATATAATGCATAGAAGTTTATAACCACATTGTTGCTTATCTATCAACTATGACGTATGTATTCTTCAGCGGTTTGCTTCAAAAAATCATAATTCCGTCAACAAACAAAACCTTACAAAAATGTCTTATAAAGAAATCCGATGCTGAACTTCTTTGTAATCTTTTAGAATTATGGCTAAATTTTCTATAAACTAGGTCAGAGAGCTTCTATATAATTCTATAGAATTTTAGAGTTAATTTCTATAGAGTTATGTACAGAGATTCTATAGAGATATGAGTACATATTGTTCAGAAAATTTGTGCAGATATTCCATAAAAATATTATAACTTTCTATGTAACTTTGACTGACTTTCTATGTAAATGTCCCCCATATAGAATCTCATAAAATGTGTATAAAATCAATCAATAGAATTCTACTAAAAATATCAGCTCCACTTTATAGAAAACTAAGCTATAATTCTAAACAACTTTCTTTGTTTCAAATTTCAATAAACGATCTTATAGAAGTTGCTGAATATTAAAAGCATTATAAAGTCAAGAAAAGTTTCCTTTCGGAGTAAACTGTATCGACCTACAAACCAAAGAATGCGTCCGTAATACCTACAGACATTTGCGAAAGTATAATTACTTAAATATGTATATTATGATTTTCCAGTTGCATCCCATCATTTATGTAATGCATCAAAGTTATTACAGTACATAAAGAATATTTTTAAGGAAATATTTTATTTAAAAAAAACTTCCATTCAAGCGCTTTTCAAACTACTATTATCATTATTTACAAAAGTATAGCTTCAGAGCGTTTGAAAGCGTTGCATTAAAAATTTCGTATCTAGAATTAATAATTTTGTTCTATTATTTCTTATTACATTATTAAAACTTCTCTTACATAGTAAATTATACATAGTATTCCCTGCAATCGGTATGCATTCATTTAGCAATACTAATTGTATTCTTTTGATAAACTTTATTAAAATGATAAATAAATTTACATATTATAAATGAACAAATTTAATGACAAATATATAAATCAGTTAAAACACAGAAAATTTCAAAATAATAATAATTAGCGCATAATAATTTTATTCAGTTTAAGGCATATTTTATGCAAAATTTATGCATTCAAATAGTTGTGAAAATTTAAAACCCGACGCTTCAAAGCCCTTCTCACAAGACATTATTCAATAGTATCAAATTTGCGTGATTTACAATGAATTATATAAGATATTTAACTGATACTAATTTCTCATTCATACAGCATTTCTGATCTTTAATTATCTGTATAAATTGGATTATTCAGTGAGGAATTTAGTCGCAACACTGTAAAAGACCGCACAGCATGTAAAGAAATATATTGCACAAAACTTGATATAGCTTGAAAATTAATTATAAAACTGAAGTACTAGGGCCTTTAACTCCTAAAATATTCTTTGCTACTGCAAAGTTATCTCAACTGTAAACAACTGCTAGGATACGCTATGGAATTAATGTTTAGTTTCATCTTGAAGGTAATGACATCATTCGGCCTCAGCCCTTTATTATACGATGACATTTAAGCCCACACCAAGTTGCAAGTGGGCAAAATCCTTCTTTTATGGAATCAGGTTAGAATCGCTCGCTCACCGAAATGAATTGTTTCCTTTTTACGACTTACCACTAGCAATAATCTTTATGAATAAGATCGGAAATGGGGAGTGACTTAAAAGTGATGAAAGGCGAGCGATAAAAGAGAAGAAAGAATTGAACGAGCAGTGGAATCGGGAGAATAGATTCAATCGAACTGCTCACTTTCTCAACTGATTTCTTTCAACTGCAGCTTCAAGATTCCATAAAACATCTTTTCTGCATAGAACTAACAATAAAATTTTGGATTAAAAAAAGTTGTAGAAGTTGGAATATGATAAAAATTAAACTCTCTTCTAAACTCTGAGGAAAAGAAATGGGTATCTTTCCATTTAAAATGGGAATCGAACTTTCCTGCCAAGCTTCCACCAAGAGCTTTCTGTGGGTAGCTCTAAAAGAGATACCGCTCTTTTTTGGCGAATGATTGTTCGCTCTCTCAGTGAAGCGAATCGATTCTTTGAATCAGTTTGATAGCGAGGTGTCTACCTGTCTTAACACATGCAGGCATTAAAGCCATTTAATTGTATATTATTAATTTTCACCTCACAAGTGAATCACAAAAGCAGAAAACTGCATACATTTCTGAATTTATTTCATTATTCCCGAAACTCCAAAAGATACATTTCATTTGAACTTATGTTAATTTCTTAAATAAAATATGCAAAATATTCCTCCGTTGTAAATTGAAAACTCAGTCATATTCCATCCAAGATGAGATATCCTTTCCAGCTGTATACGGTAATTCGTTGCTAACAAGTTGAATGGGTCAAGTAGAGGAATCTAAGGCCTTAAAAAGATGAAACTCATTTATACTGAGAATTAAACAGATGTCACAAGAATTTTTCTTTTTTTTTCGGATTTTTAGATAATTCACCTGATGTTATTTCAAAATAACAATTACTAACAATGCACTCATTTTCCGATATAATATTTAGAACATATGGATTAGGAAGAACATTTTCAAACTGTTTTTGATATCTAGCATTAAAAAACATTTATCCACTGCAACACATCTTCCATAATCATTTTTCCTGAGCAATATTTATAAAAGTCCTCTTTTATCAAATCAGAATTAAAATCATTAACAAATTTTCCAAATTCTTGAAAATATTGAAAAAAAACAGTACTTCGTTTTGGAAAAAACTGTAGAATTGGACATATGTTGGTGAAGCATTTGCAGTATATTATGAAGTCCTGCATTTTACCCAAGAAATTTTAAACAAAATGACATTATCAACGATAAGCTATTTTTCAAGGACAATTTACTACATTGGTACAAAGGCTTATTTAAATTGTTCATATCGTGTGTCATTCTCATGAGAAGTGTTTCTTTACTGCCAGAAAATTCACATGCATCATTATCAGAGCACATCGCCTTAAAATCTTGCCCTGAGAGGCTATATTTGCCGTTATCTGTCATTTTAATAACTATCTCATTCTTTCTTTCACCTGCTTCCAACTTTTTCCAGTTCCTCTCCTAGGTAATGCAGCATTTTTACTCCAAAGAAGTGTCATTCGAGAAAACATTTTCTTAACACAAATAATTTGTCTCACAAGCGAAATTACAAAATTATGTATAACAATATTTTACTTTTAATTTAGCAGGCAAAAGCAAAAGTTCTTAAGTAATATTCTAAATATTATGTACTGCATTATCAAAACTCTAAGAAACAGGGTAAAAAATCCCTAAGCAATGATGTAAAAAATACAAAGGTAAAATCACTTAATCCAACTTAGTAGACAAAAAATAACTTGTTTTTGTTTGTTCCTGATTCTAAATATATTATTTCCTTACATAAAACTAAACTATTGAGAGTCAAAGAAAAGTGAAATCACACTTTTTACTTAAATTGCTGCGCGGAGTATAGTTATTTCTTTTATTTTATTTCAGGTTTTATTTTCTCTGTATCAGTATTCGTTTCATTTCGAAAACTGTAGAATAACATTTTAATTTCTTGTGATCTATTGGAGGTTAACGATCGGGTATTAAATGTTCAACAGTATTTGATTGTTTATCTGTTAAACTTAGATTTACAACATATCCGTCTGGAGATTATAAAAATGCATTTACTATCTCCAGAAGCATGAGCGCAAATGTCGTCCAATTTCCTTTTTTTTTTCCAATAAAAGCTCCAAATCCTTGAGCAAGTTCCCAGATATTAGTAGTAAGCAGTCCTATTTCAGCGGCGAAAGTGGTAGTATCGAAAGGGGCGTGGAAACAGGAAGTGACCTCACCAGAGCCATCTTGGATTTCCTCGGAAATGACGCAAACTCGTTTGACTGACGTAATGTTTTTTAAAAATTTCTTTTTATTTCGCGACAACGACGATTTTTTTCCGATTTTGTAGCATCGGCCTCTTGGTCATGTATTTGGAATGACATCAGTTTCCCTTTATTATATTTACTTATTTAATCCATAATTATTTTTAATAATTTAATATGCCATTATTTCTAATTATTTCACCTGTCCTAATTTTAATTGCTTCTGTTATTTAGTTTATGTCTAATGTTACTCTCAGATAAGTGAGGTAAGTCTCAACAACAACAAAGCATTAAACTCTTGCAGCTGCTTAAGAATAACTGAAATTTAACTTATGATGGGTAGCAAATACAATTATGCGTAAGTATCATACATAATAGATAATATTGACATGAACTTCATATAATGATACAATATAGTCGGCAACTTAATGAGATTTTCATACATTCTTAGTATGACTTAATCTAAGAAAGGCCATATTTTCAAAAAAGTAGTATTTTAATTATACGCTGGAGCCATACAGGTCTTTGAAATTATACAGCATATAATTTGTTATAATAATCATACATGATAAGTAAATAAAATACATTTTACAAAATAGTAAACCCATTTTTCTATTTTAACCGGCTGCATGCTCACTTCTAAAAAAACAGACGAAAAAGAAAATCAGTATGTGAGTTAAGAACCATTCGGTACTGGTGTTATGTATTTTCCATACATTGATCAAAATACACATGTACTTTAAAATTGGCAAAATAAATTCAAATGCAGGTATTCAAACAAAAATGATTCACAAATTTAAGAAAACGTAGGAACTTGGCGAATAATTGATAACTAAGACAAAGCATGTAAAAAAAGATGCATTGGAAGGCTTTCTAAGACAACTTGCTCTATTCTCGTTACGCATGAGCTACATCCTTTATTTCCGTTTACACACACACTCAGAATAATTCCTACATCTCTAAGTATTTTACGCACATTAGTTTGTAATGCAAATTATTAGAATAGCTCTAGATGTGTTGGAGAATTACACTTTTACAATATCCATGGGAAAACTTCTTCCCAAGCTAAGCAACAAAAGCGAAATATAAAATGAAAGAAGAAAATGTGAGATTTCCAACAAAATGTAGACATTTTAGTATGCAATATATGAAAAAAGAATGAATATTTTTTCTACCTATATTCTGAATGAGAAAAATCAGGGATAGGAACCTAAATCAGTTTCATTCACTGTGCATGGAAAAAAAATAAACGTTTTTTTCGTCCGATAGCATATTTATTTATATCAAAATCTTACGTTTCGATTACTGCGTTTTGCACTCAGTCGTAGACTGATGAATCAGAGTGATTCCGTTTTCTGAAGCTTCAGGTTCAAAAATATTACAACTTCTGAAATGTTACAATCAAAAGCAAAAAGGTTTAGAACAACGGCATATAGCGTAAACAAATGAACCCCATAAATTCCTTTTTTTCGCTGATTTTTATGAATTCGCAGATCAGTAGCAAAATTAATGCACTTCATATAAACTTTTATTATATTTTTATAATAGTTACGTCCATTGCTTTTTCTTACGTAGATTTTGAGAAAGCATTTCGTGTTAATTTACCATTTTTTATAAGAATTAGCCACTTATTTACTTCATTTTAAACTCTTTCATTTAACATAAGTAACCATGATTTGGAAAATGACCATATTTTGTCCCATATATTATTTCTTTAGTATTAAACATGTAGTTATCTTGTATAGCTCAGACAGCCGCTGGTCTTGCAGTGTCTGAGGGAAGTCATGTTTCACTCTTTCTAGAGCATTTAAGCAATATTTTTTATAATACTTATGCGTGCGTACGGGTTCGTACTGGATTGAATGCACAAGCCGATAAAAACTTAATAAAATTTATTAAAGAATCCCAAGAAATCCCGAGAAATAAAACAAAATCACAAGAAATAAACAAAATCCCAAGGAATAAAACAAAACTTCTGAAATTCCTCAGAGATATCTCAATATCGCGATATCTCACAGTAGTTATATTTTAAACTCCTAAAATATAAATTGAACTCAATTCAAAACATAGAAAAAGCTAATCTGATCTCATCGCGAACTCGCTACAATCAATAACAGCACTAAGTAAACAACTACAGTCTACTTAAAGCAACTGAGCTGAGATGTTTTAGTCCGGCTTTTATCAGCTTTTTAATCAAGCACGAGAACATTTTGCAATTTTCTCGAGGTTTCTGGAAAGCAAAAGACTACAATTACGACATATCTATTTATTAAATGCGCGTGCTCCTGTAGTTTTACTTTTTGAAAGTAGTTTTCTCTTAAAACTCGTCACGCTCTGCATTACACGGGGAAATAAAACAATTTTAATTATAATTCTACCCAAAATAGCAAATTAAATGCAAAATTCGTAACACTGTCCCCTTCCCAAGGAGTGATTGTCCTGGGCAGTACAATCCCTGGCCAGTAAGCCAAATGTACAACTAAGGCATCAATGCAATAACAAACATTACAATAACAAACAAGATTAACAATAACTGCAATCAGTAACTTAAAACAAATCAAATACTATCAAATACTAAACCAAATCAAAGTTAGAAACAAAAAGGACCATGGTCTTATACTATTTACAATTGTATACACTGCGTACTATGGCCATAGTAAGGAGCTAACCTGTCGTAATGAACGACTTTAGGCTTAGAGTTCGATGACTTACGAAAGAGAACCACGACGCCGTTCAGCCTGCCAAGGACTGTGTACGGACCGTCCCAAGGCGACTGCAGTTTAGGGAAAAGCCCTTTACGTTGAATCGGAGGCCCCTCCGTCGAGTCGGAATCACACCCCGCCTCCCTCGCTGCATCGATGTCCAGCAGCTCTCGTGCCGCATCGGGTCCTCATCCTCCCCGTCGCCACGTTGACCTGCTTTCGCGCAAAGCCGTGCATCACTTCAAACCGAGCCCAGAGACCCTAGCTGCACTCCTCAGACGATGAAGGCGCATCCGGAGGGCAACCAAACAAGAGATCACAAGGCAGACGAAGGTCACGACCGATGAGCATCTGGGAAGGAGAACAGCCGGTAGTCTCGGGTTTCTCCTCGACCCCAACAGGATTTCGGCAGCTTTCCGAGTCGGGTCCTTCAGACAACGCATCTGTGCTTTGAGGTGAGGACCCCTTCTGCGATGGACAGTCATGTCCTCTAATGCCGAAAACAGTTTGTTGACTCTGAAGTCCAAGGAAAAAAGTATTTCCTTTGAAAGTCCAATCCGAGCATGCAAGGATCCGCAGTATTTGCCACATATGCTGTGTGATAGTAAGCGGCACTTCCAAACATGATGTTAACGTTCACCTTTCCGTCGATGTCGATCCCCTCACCGGACACAATCTGGAGGGTAACGTAGGGCGGCGTCCAGAGAAGCTTGCTTCCCAGTTGTTGAGCCAAGTCTTCTCGGACGATGGCAACGTTGGCTCTCGTATCCATCTTCATATTGCAGGGAACTCCATTAATATGTCCTATGATGAAAAGTCCATTATTGCCGCCACTCACTGCAGAAATCTGTAGCGGTCCAAACTGGAGCCTTTCATTATCTGACAACCTCCGCCCCGCGAGACGGCCACCAATTAGCTTTCCTGCTTCTTGCTAGGGACGGTCGCAACATCCGTGGCCTGGGGTGTTCAGCAGCTCCCTCGCAAGTGGTCCCCAGAACAGCACTTTAGGGTCAGATTCCTGTCACTAATACTCCGTCTCATGGCATTGAGCTCTCTGATTAAATTGTCTAGACGAACAGTGACTTGATCCATTGGCTCCTGGACTTGAGCAGCTCTGGCTCTGCGACGGTCTCCAGTCACTGCTAGGCTGCCCCGAACCTCATGGCGCACACTAGAGCGCCCTTCAAATCTCTGATATCTGCCCTTCGCAAAGCCTTCTGCATTTCGGGAATCCCGGATGCCATCGATAAAGCACTGCAGGGACAGGACCTTCCTTGCTTCCCTCGGGGACTCCGCAAAGCCGAGGTGAGACAGCCCCTAACATCCGTGTCGAACTCCTGAAGTGTTTCAGTGGGCTCCGTTGACGGGATTTCAGCTGAAGCCAGCTGCAGTCCTTCAAACATTTCTCCCCGAAGCTCAGATCCGATTCCCCGGACAGAGTTTCGAAATCTAGCCTTTTGCTTTCGGGAAGAGTCTGAAAAATATCCGCCGCGTCTACTCTCAGAGAAGCAGCGAGATGACAGGCCTTAGCTTGGTGATCCCATCCATTAGCTTCTGCCACTATAGAAAGTTTTGTCTTATATACTTTCCAGATGGTGTTGCCATCATACGTGATAACTTCAGAGAGGAACGAGCAGTCATAAATAAATAAACAGGCATAAATAATGAGACCTGCCGTAGCTACGAATTTCTTATAAGGTAACAACTTTTCTGGCTGCTGCAGAAACCCAGTCATCAATTTGTTGTTCGATTTGTTGCAGGTGGCAGAAACTGTTTCTTCAGTTTCTCCAACTCTGTTTTCAACCGTGTCAATTCTATCTTCTATAGCTTCAAATTTGTTTTCTATTATGCATGTGATTTTTCTTTTAATTTCCTCTTGGCCCACTTTCATTTCTTCTTTAATAGCTTCCATTTTTTCCTGAACGGCTTTCATTTCTTCTTTGGCAGACACTTGACCAGCTTCGATTCTTTCTTGACCTGCTTTCATCTCCTCTTTAACGGATTTCATCTCGCTTTTAAATGTAGTAAAGTCTGTCATCAGCTTCTTAACTGTTCTTCCATCGCTCTTGTTATTGGCATTCAAATGCCACTTCTGACACAAAAAATATGTTGCGTGCGTACGGGTTCGTAATGTATTGAATGCACAAGTCGATAAAAAGGTAATAAAATTTATTCTTATCCCAAGAAATAAAATAAAAATGCTGAAATTTCCTCAGAGATATTAGTACAATATCGCAATATCTCACAGTAGTTATATTTTAAACTACTAAAATATAAATAAAGTTTAATTCAAAACGCAGAGAAAACTAATCCGATCTCACCACGCATTCGCTACAGTCAATAACAGCACTAAGTAGGCCACTACAGTTCATATAAAACAACTGAGCTGAGATGTTTTAATTCGGCTTTTATACGCTTTTTAGTCAAGCACGAGAACATTCTGGTATTTTCTCTAGGTTTCTGGAAAGTAAAAGACTACAATTGTGAGATATCTATTTATTAAATGCAAGTGATTCTGTAGTTTTATTTTTTCGGCTAGCTTTCTCTTAAAATCTCCTATCCATTTTTCTTTTCCAATACATCTCTTTATGTTCTGAATAAAATGACACAAATTAAGTTTCAAGTAAAATTCCTGCTACATGTTGAAAAATAATTGCAGTGCCACATCAAAACTTTTTTATTTTCAGTAAATATAAAGAATTGAAAGAACATTTACCTTAACACAGGCAGGAAAAGGAATGAGTTTTAGTTTACATAACAGTGATATTTGCTGAAAAATTATTTGCTTTTCGAAAATCTCATGATATACTTAATTTGCTTCCAAGAACCCTATCCTAAAAAATTGGGAAGAATAAAGGAAGCTCTTAGGATTATATTACAATAATTAAATTATGCTTTAAATTTTTGCATTCATTCTTACGAACTCTCCATAAAAATATACTGTAAGACTCTAGTTAAATTAACTTACTTTTGTTGGTTAGATATTTACTTGAACTGAGAAGCGACTATTCGCTAAGTTCAAACTTGACAAGACGCGAAAAAAGACCTTTTTATTCAGCTCAAGAAGGAATTTACAGATGGGCACTTATGGTGCTTACAAACTTAGCCAATACTTTTGGTGCCATTCAGAATAGAAATACAGAATTAAAACTAAGTTAAATAATCAGCCGAAGCTGAGCAGAGATAATTAACGCTAGTTGACTCTTAGCCCTACAATCGATATACACAGACCGGCAGTTTATATGCACGGCCGTAAAATACTAAGCTAAAATCAGCGAAACCACGTGGCGGAACGGCAGAACACGCTTTGTTTGAAGTAACTCAGACACCAGCTTAATTAGTATCTTTTTACCCTACTTTGCATAACATGCGAAACTGAAATATCATTCTGGCAGGAAATGTAAATGAGGGGAAATTGAAAATAAGTAACTGAGCAAAAGCTGGTTACTTTAAAACTAAATGCTTCTTTACGATAACTTACATTAAAAGTATCACATTTGCTTATTTTATTTCATAGTTAGTTCTCGTTTAAATTTTTTAATCCTTTTAGAATTATATGGACGTCTATATCTTCTTTATGTGAAATAACGTGCTGTTTCACATTGTTAAAAAATAGCTGCATCATGCGTCAGAGTTTTAAAGTTACATTTTTTTCTTTAGCTGTTATAATTCTATTTCACAGTTAAAAGATAAATAATAATAATAATTTAATTTTTTTTATTTAAATATCTAAATAAAAGGTATTCAGTTTGTTTAACTGACTGAATTGATTTAAATAACTAAATAAAAGGTATTCAGATTGTTTAACTGACGGAAAAACACATATGCACTATCTGTATAAGCAGGTGATGCTTTCGTGGAGGACTTTCTATGAAAAAGTAGGTCGTATCCATATTATATATGGGCAAATTCACGAAAAATTTATCATGCAGCCATGCCGTTCGGCAGAAGTTAAAACTGAGTCGAACTGCTAGTACGCATTTGGTATTCTTATCCACCTGGCCACTGATAAGCAAAAGGAATTCTGATATATTATTTTAGCAATGATTATGAAAAGCAGAGAAACAAGGGCTGCTATCACACGGCCGTTTGTTTCTAAAGGACAAATTTTTGGAACAATTTTTCTGCTTTGTCACGTGATATACAACAGCCAATCACCATAGATCACTTTGGGGTTAACATGTAAAGAGGAAACTTGTTCTCTACTACAAACACGAAGGCTACCAAAATTAGCTATTTTTTAGCGTGATGAGGGATTCGAAGCTGATAGCTGATTGGTTGAAAACAAACAACCTGCAATTTTTTCCGAACGGAAGGAAAAAATCGAATGTCTTTCTTTCAATAGTAAACCAGGCAGAAAAGTTGGCCGAAACAGTTGTTCGTGTGAAATAAACGCCGTGTGATATGAGCCTAAGGAACATCTGTTTTTCATAAGCTCTTTTTAATCACTTAACCAATTAGATTAGTTTACGAATTTCTGCAAAACAGGTTTATCTGGCTTGTAGAGAAACCCTTCGTATGAGATTTTTCTGAAGAAAATTTAACAGTATTCACGTTTCATTGAGAAAACTCAAAAATGCTATAAATCCAGCTCGTTCAACCACAGAAATCAAAGCTTGGGCTACCTCCCCGTGTTCATTGTTTTTTACTAGTTTGTCGCTGATGAACTTTCAACACTTATATGATTTGTTGTAATAAATAATAGTCGTTTAAATGATTTGTCTGAAACAAATAGTCAGCAAATGTTATCTAGGGGATGTTTCTAATGGGGGCTGTGCTCATTATAAGTATTGTTTGAGTAATGTTGCTTACGCAAACTCTGTATTACTTTAGAAAGCTAAAAATGCGTTTATAATGAAAGAATGCGACTATTTTTCACAAAAAAATTGTCACTGATAATAAAAAATTCACCCTTTTTATTTGGTAGACTTTTAAAATTTCTTCAACAGCTGAGCAAATTTAACGTCACATAAAAGTCAAGAAAAAAGAACGTTTACTCTGCTTTTCGCAGTACTTCATTCATTACAATATATTCAATTGTTTTTGGAATAATAATGATAATTTTTATTTTAATATAGTTTTTAGGAATAATAATGATAATTTTTTATTTTAATATCACTTTAGGAATAATAATGGTAATTTTTATTTTAATATCGTTTTAGGAATAATAATGATAATTTTTATTTTAATATAGTTTTAGGAATAATAATGATAATTTTTATTTAATATCGTTTTAGGAATAATAATGATAATTTTTATTTTAATTCTGTCCCATAAATCTTCGGCGAATTTTTTATGCATTGGATAAAACATTCATGATAAAATCTTGTACGAATGACGATTCAGTATGCTAAAATGTATTCAGAGCTCTGTGAACAGAAATTTTCTGTTGTCAAAAGTCAATTTTATTCATTAGTGACATAATAATATTGAGTGATATTTTACTTTAATTAAGAAGACACCCCCACATTGCTTTAAGATAATAAATAACATTCCATATCCTGCACTCATAGCGGAAATATTTGCCACATAAATCCAAAAACAGTTCTACTTTATGTATATATCATCTAACATTTCAAAACCTTTCGTAAACAGTACCCCCAATTTTCATTCGGTGGAAACAAAATGAGAAAAGTTTAGCTGGACAGTCCATAACAGTGACTCTTTTTCAACGGAAAGTATTTTTTATTGAAAGAGAAAGATTAAGGACCGTATCAGCTTCTGAAAATAATGCATTCGAATGAAAATGTTTCCGACTTCCAATAAATAAATTCCGCCACTGAGTGAAATTTGATTTCTTTTCAGCAGTCATCCGCGAAAACGCAGCGGACAATCCCCCCCCTTCCTAAGAGGGAGGCCCAGCGACAACATTAGTGTACCCATTACGCCCTGTGCTGACGGTAATTTATTTCAAAAACGATTCAAAATGCTATTTGAATCCACGTCGACCTTTATAGGACCTGATAGGGTCCAGCGGCGGCCAGATTGAAAAGCAGCGTCGAATGATTGATTACAGAATGAAACGGAAAGGGAAAATGGACTCAGCGTTGTGGGTCAAAAGGACCCGGAACAAGCTTAAACGAAATTTAGAAATTGAATTTTTTCTTTATGAATCTGAGTAGCGGGTCTTTGTTTTTCCAATTATTATTATTTGTTTTCCCTTTAAAAAGTGCTGTCCACTATTAGAAGCGAGTGAACAGAACTGGGCGCAGGTCAGTGCTGACTTCCAGATGCATTGGCATCGAAGTCCATTACGCCCCTGGAATTTCTACCATCTGTCGCAATCGTTCGCCTTTAAATAATTGAGAACTGATATGGCTTAATATTGTGGTACCATGGTAAAATATAACTTTTCCATTAAGAATTTTTGCCCTTTTAGAGTAACTGACCACTCGTTTCTTAGATACATTCTTCTTTGGTATTTCACGGTCGAAAACCCATGAAATAAAAGGAAAAATTCTTTAATTGTATAGAATTCTTGTTTAAACTTCAAACGATGTTTACAAGCTGAACAACTTTGTTTACAAGCTGAATATTTTGGGTTTTTCACTTTGACAAATGGGAACAATTTAGCTGAAATAAGCTTACTTACAGAAAAAAGCAAATTTCTTATCCTATTTTACTCAAATGATATTTGTAATTCAGAAATATAAAACAATGGAAATAAAAGTTGGAAATAGTTTTCCTGAATAGAAGTTTTAAAATTATGCATCAATGGAAATTGTATAATTTCTTTTAAGCCGAGTTATTTTAAAATAAAACTCCAGTATGTAAAATTTAGATAAGTACTTACAGGTTAATTAATTTCATTTGAAATGAAGTTTTAGGAGATTCAAAGGCTTTGTTAACTTTTTTCTCTCATTATTATTTTTAATAAACATATTTAATGTTAAGGTGAAATACAAATCATTTTTAATCACATTTAGAATTTCCCACAAAAGTTTCAAAACTGCATGCTAATTAATATCATAATATGTTCCAATATTTTTCATATCTTTTGAGGAAGTACAATATATTGCTTTTAAATATCCAATAACTGTATATTCTCTTATCTACTTGCAATGGAAATATTTGCCACATCTGCAGAAAGGAGTAAGTTGTATTATATCTTTATATTTAAAAGCCATAATTTTCCCTTTGAAAGCTGTTCTATTGCCTTTTGGAGAAAACATTTCTTGTATACTAAAAAGCGTAAAGAGAGAATCAGTTTCATTTTTACTAAGTAAATTCTTATTCGCGATTTTTTCCCCTTACGGGAGAAAACTTGGAATTAATAAAAGTATTATATATATCACAATAAAGTATTATAAATAATATAAAATTATATAAATAATCAAATAAAAGTATTATGTATATCAATTACTTAAAATGGCTCATCAACTTCAAGTTTAACAAGCTTCAAGTTAACAACATAAGCTTCAAGTTTAACAATTAAGGTATTCTTAATCTCTTCGTTACCTGCGAAATATATGAAAATATTTTGATTTGATTAAAATTTCCCATCAAATGCATAGCTCACGTATAATAATAATAAAAAATATAAATTGCTGAAGTAAGCGTGTTTTAAATACGCTTGGTTTTGTAAGAAATACTGAAAATGCAGCTAATTCTCATATGAGACCGAAAATACAGTAGAGCTTTGATCTGTCAGTCCCACTATGAACGGTCTACGCTTACACTTCATCTGTTTATGCTAAATTAGTCTTACAACCCTAATACAGGTGAAGTGCATTATCACTATGTCTGAGAAAAAAACAAAATCTTGAAAAAGTTAAACTAACCTTTTTATTTAAACAGAAATTAGAATATAAAAGCACTCTCTTGCGCTACAATTTCCACAACATTTGGTGATGTAAAATAAAACAGAACAGTCCAGATTAATTCAAATGTTCAACAATAGTTAAGGACTGCACAGTTACATTTTACTAGAAGCCGCCTCACTGCATCTGCTGGAGCGTAAGAATTAAAACATCAGCAGCGAGAGAACGCCAAACCGAAAAATAACAATTATCCGAATGGCAGAAAACTAACAAAGTAGAGCACACGCGATGTCAGAAACACACTCTGTTTCGAATCAAATACTTGAGCTGAGGTATTCCCTACTTATTTGCATTCTAGTGAGGAATACGGAAAGGAGAAGCTAAAGCTGAAATTATAAATAACTGGTCATTTAATCCCTACATATTTTCCTACCAGAATGTAAGTAATGGGAACGAAGACATGCCTTAATGACATGCCTAAGATTGTAAAATTCTAAACCTAAAGCATAAGCCAACTTTTGCAATCATATGATTAAATGTCTAAAACTAAATTAAAATTTTTACAGGCCTTTCAATTTCGTTGGACAAATTTTTGCGTCATCTGAAATTAGTTCAATCTCATCCTCCTTCCAGGCATCTAGAAGGAACTTTTTACACTTCATTAAAATCCTTTTTAACTTTTTGTTTCTTTTAAATTCAATTTCTCACCTTTGCCCTCCACTGTTGTAATGTCTGCGACTGCGTATGAAAATGTGCAGTTTTCAGTAACACCTGCTAATCAAAATCCTACATGTTAATAACCTGGATACACCAGATATCAAGGATACCTTATTTCAAAACTGTACCAAATGTTCTAAGCTTAATTTTTATTAAATCTAACGTGTTGGCTGGAGAGCCTAAACTTTTAACTAATTAAATTCACTATGCTAGCTTTTACTTTACTTCAAATCATTAACATTGTGCTTATGTATAAACAACATCAGAAGACTCAACTTTTACAAAACAGTTTACAGAACACTTTACTTTTACAAAATAGTCCGCGAACAAAAGCATTTTAAATTCGTTTACGTTAAAAAATTACTCACTTTGCACTTCACCTCACTATGTGCATAAGTTACAAATATCTTTTCTGCAAATGTACCAAAATTTTCTCGGTACAATTTCTTGGACTAGGCCACAGTATCCTTTTTATACTATAAACTAAAAAAATCCTTGAAGATAAATGCGTAATTAAACTGAAAATACGTCTTGTTGAATAGAATCTAGGACGTCCTCGCTTCAGGCAAAACTCAAGATACAAAGCAACTGTTGCACTAAGACATAAAAATCAACTGGAATATTTAAAGAAAATAATTTAAATTTTTTCACTTATCTTTATTTCTTTCGAACATGTCCATTCATTTCCACATATTGCTGCCAGGGCGGGAAAGTACTCGTGTGATAGATACGTAGTTTCCTTTTCGATAGTTGAATTTCTGTCTCGTTAACTGGTAGTTTGTATCTCTGGGCCCTGTCCCTTATTCGTCTGGATTTCTTTTGGTTGCTGTAAGAATTCTGGTAGCTTTCTTAACACTTGAAGTACCATCAGAAACTTCCTCTGGTTCGCTTGAAACTTCAACCGTTAGCCTGGCAGCACGTCATCCATCGGTCGTTTGAAGCGTACATTGTGACTTGGTTGCCCTGCCCCCCCCCCCCCGCTGTTGCAAGCTTTTCTCGTAGCTGAACACTTTTCGTTCAACTCCGGAGCAGTGTTGCTTCTTACACGGTTGGTCGCTGCATATCCGGGATATTTGTAGTTTTCTTTAACTTTTATATACTTTGTTTTTCTTTAATTTTATAAACTGCAATAGTGGGAATTTTTATTTGATGTTTTCAACAGTATTTTTGTTTTAATCTGCATTGGACGTTCTGTGTTAATTATGAGGCCGATTATTGTCGGCCAAGAGAATTGCAGCACATTCCCACTATACTACATTACATTACTTTGCTTTCCTGTCTTCTTAGTGGGACAACAGCGCTTGATCTAGCATACATTTTATTTTGTTCTTTCACTATTTTGCCCTTTCAAATACACTATTGTTTCCTTATTCTCTCAACCAAAAATGGGCCTTTGAACTTATTACAAAGCTCTCCAACCTTCCCTTCTGGTGCAACTAAAAAAAATGTTTAATTTTCGAGACTTTATGTCACACCTTAAAATCAACGTCCTGCTTTTTGTTGTCACTTTTGTTTCGCTGTAGTTAATTCGGATATGACCAGAGTCTCGTCGTCTAATTTCTGGATGTCTGGCATCTTAAATTTCGCAGACCTCTTTTGAACCAAAAAAATTTCATCTAGGAGAGAAATTAACTTTCTGCTAAGAAATAATTCAACCGGAGTCTTCCCGGTAGTACATCATTATGTTATCATTTTGTCTGAGAAAAAAGCTAAAGGCTTGAGAAGGCTAAGTTAAACTTTCCATTTAAGGAGAAATTAGAATATAAAGGCACTCTCTTGCGCTATAATTTCCACAGCTCATGGTGAGGCAAAATAAAATAGAACAGTCCAAATTAATTCAAAAGTTAAACAATAGTCAAGGAATGCACAATTATATACTACTAGAAGCTGGCTCACTACATCTGCGGGAGTGTCAGAATTAAAATGTCAGCAGCGAGAGAAAGCCAAGCCTAATAATTACGACTATCAGATTTGGCAGAAAATGAAAAACGCATCGCGCAGGCGATGCCAGGAGCACTCTCTATCTTGAAAACAAAAACCTCATTTCTAATACTGGCTACTCATTGGCCTTTTGGTTAGGAACACGGAAAGGAGAAATTAAATGGTTAACTAACATAAAATTTCCTATAACTTTTCCCGCGCGCATCCTTAGTTATTTTTTGTCCCAATGAAACTCTGTTAAATATTGTTACATGTGTACGGGTTCGTAATAGATTGAATGCACAAGTCTGATAACAGGTTAATAAAAATTTATTTTTATCAAAAGAAATAGTTCATAATCTGGAATTTTCCACAGAAAGCTTTCATCTGTTCTTTATCGTAAGTCAGTAGTTATCAATATTTGTATATGGATGTGCATGGAACCAGAATGGGTACAAATTATACTGGACGAGAAACGTTTTGAAATGTTCTTTTTCTTTTGTATATTACTAAACAGTTTAATAATATTAGAATGCACTTGTTGTATTATTAATAACATATATCTACTTATAATTGCGAATTAAATGACCATTCATTACCTGTTTGTTTATTACAATTTTATTATTACATTATTTCCGTCTAGCTTCTAGCAGTTTCTTTTTTCTCCCTTAGAAATATATACATATATGCTATGAGATTGGAAAGCTTGGGAAGCACTGTTATAAATAAATAATCAGAATTGGTTCCAGTTAAACATCATTAATTAGTACTAACTGTTTATGAAAAGTGTCCCAGTTTTTATACTTAATCATCTTAAGAATAAGGACATTTTGTGTGGTTATTTAATTGAATATGGCAAAGCATGTAAAGGCTGGCTGACAAAGACATGCTTTCGTGGTGACATTTCTAGGGAAACTAGGCTCATATTTACGTTATAATTAAAGAAAACTACGAAGATGTCTACACACAGTACTAGGCTGTAGGCGAGCTCATGGAATTTATTTTTTAAATTTGCATCTAATTTCCAACTCCATTTTTTGGGCCTAGTTTATTTATTCAAAGAAAAATGCATGTTACACACTGAACTTCGTACATCAGGCTGCACATCGATGAACAATGTTTCTGTGACAAGGAGAGCTTTCTGTCCGTACAACAATACTATTTGACAATATTTTACATTTAGCTAGCTTAACCGAGCAAATTTATTCGCTATTCTTATAATTTACGCAATATTTTTTGTAATGCTGATACTTTTGTAAATAAAAATTAAAGATTTTATTTTATTTTTTAAAAACATTTTCTTTTTATTTACAAATACTTGTATTTGCTGTTTTCTGAAATATTTAAATAGATTCTAATACTTTGTTTTCATAAGATAAAGTATGAGCCCTTTGTTAAAATTTTCATAGATCACTGGAGCTTACACAGCTAGCCCATTCGCCCGGTTTGAAATTGGGAATGAATTATGAAGCTGATAATTCCATTCATTGGTCTTATCGACTTGAAGATGGTGAGTCTGAGTAAAGAGGGAAATGCCTTTCGTAAATTTAAGACATGATAAACATATTTATAAATAATAATTTCAAATATAATTTTGTTGCTGTTTGAAGCCCCTTTTAAAAGATTTATTAATTATAAATTTAAATATGTATATTGAAAATTACGAAGGGCTAACATATATGTATCTGTAATTACGAGAATAAGTATTTCTTATGTATGCAATAAGAAAAAATATTCTCTCTCTCTCTCTCCATATATATATATATATATATATATATATATATATATATTTCATATTTC
>KK115005.1:77669-95395 GCA_000611955.2 Stegodyphus mimosarum | reverse complement strand
TCTATATATATTGGATACTTAAAAAATATTTTTTCTTCAAGCAAATATTAGAATTTACTGACTACGGGCTTTTCGTCAACTGCCGGCATCTATACAGACTCATACTCACACATGTAACACGCACATTTATTTGTAAGTTACGAATTAAAAATAATTAAATGTTTACATGGCTTGGAAAATTAACCAAACAACAGCCACCCGCAAAGTATTTGTAATTTGAAAAATGGTCCTTAGACATGAAAATGTTGGAAGCCATTTTAGTTAAGGCTATTTCTCAGATATTCAGGTACTTCGTATTCATGTAACAGGGCATTCGAATACAAAACTCAATATTTACGATCATATTCATTGACGTAACAAATATGTATCTCTCTACCCCTATGCCTTTAAAAAAAGATTTATTTGAATGATAGTTATCTTTTAATAAACGCAGTTTCATAGTGCAAAGTTACATTCCTTCAAAGAATTCACTTTTTC
Organism: Stegodyphus mimosarum; assembly: GCA_000611955.2. Classification (NCBI taxonomy): domain Eukaryota; kingdom Metazoa; phylum Arthropoda; class Arachnida; order Araneae; family Eresidae; genus Stegodyphus; species Stegodyphus mimosarum. The sequence continues at coordinate 94,918 of KK115005.1, read as the reverse complement.
TATATTTTCCTGTTTATAAAACAGAATGCACGGAAGTCAGGTGTTTAAACGGCCCCCACAATTTTCCACATCTCCAAAGTACACAGTTCCCTCTATTTTCCTTTCTCTATAATTTATGACTTGACCGCAAATTATCAGCATTAGATTAAAACACCTATCAAACAATATAGAAAAATTGCCTTCTTTGAATGAATGCCATTTTGTACTATGAAAATGGGTTATTGAAAGATAAAATGTGAGTGAAATACATCTTTTTTAAAGGCATAAGAGTAGAAAGACACATATTTGTTACATTAATGATTTGTATTGAAGAAATTGAGTTTTGTATTTCCAATGCTATGTTATATGAATATGAAGTACCTGAGTATCTGAGAAAAAGTCTTAACTGAAATGGATTCTAACATTTTCACATCTGCGGACCGTTTTTTCAAACTGCAGATATGGGTCGCTGCTTTTTGGTTAATTTTCTAATGTTATGTAAACATTTAAATGTTTTTAATTCTGAATTCATGAATAAAGTGCGTGCGTGTGCGCGTGTGCGTGTGTGTGTGCGTGTGCGTGTGTGCGTGTGTGTGTGTGTGTGCGTGTGTGCGTGTGTGCGTGTGTGTGTGGACACAACTTAATTACACTTAACGGAATTACATCGCTTCCTAGATTTTTATAAGCTTGTAAGGTTTATCCTAATTTTAAGGTTATTTTAAGTATATGCAACTTTTCTGTTCATTCTAGCTTCAGCTTACAATTTCCTACCACATTGTATATTCAGAAATGCGGTTAATGCAAATGAGTACGAGTAGTATTTAACTACTCGTACTATTTATAAGTAGTATTCGACGTTTCACCGACTTCGTTAGAGAGCCTGATTTCCTGAATAGCGCGCTTTTGCCTTTTGGCTACGTCTCTCTAAACTGTTGCTACTCTCGGCCGTACTTTAGACCCTTGTTTGGCTTCGCCGACTTAATTAAGATTTAGGGGCCAACTACTTAGAATCTTGATAGCTTCGGCAATATCTTTCAGTTAGCTTTAGTTAAGCTTAGTTAAGTTTAATTTCGTATTAATTTAAGTTCAAGCCCAAGTGGAGGCTTTTGTGTACACTCCGAGTTAGGAGTTTATTTTATATTTATTTTGAGAAATAAAGGGTAGTTAACCCTTCTAAAGTCTTACATCTCTATTCACACACTTAAGCGATTATTCGCTTATTAGTGTTGGGGGTTTTAAAGGATTGAACTGTGAATTAAATAGGTGAAACCTCACAAGCTTCATCATATTTCTTAAAAAGAATCTCAATGCGGATTCAATTTCCAAGCCTTTTCTGTGTCTTATTTTTTTTAACTGAATTATTTATAGAATTATTTCACATGATTATAGGTTTAAGTCCTTTTCTCATTACTCTTGAAGCATTTAAATTTTTAAAAAGATCGACGCATTAATGCAGATCGCTGAATTAAGATGCTCGATAGAGGACAGATTAATTAGCTAATAAATGTTAGTTTTCATTGAGTAAAAATTAATTCATGTGCATTCGATAAAAAAAATCCTATGTTTGGAGTCATAATTTTTTTCTTAATTATTCAAATAATTAATATTCAAGTATTCCAGTATATTACAATTGGTAATAACTACCTGAAAATGCAATTTTAATTGTCATTTTAGCAGCTGATTAGCATTTCTGGGAATTCTTTTTCCTTTATAGTACGCTTACATTGGACGTACATATTACTCGTACTCGTCACTTGCAACTTTCAATATCTGTGAGAAAACATCAACATAGGAATTCAGAAAATAATTCTTAGTGGTATCGAGATTATTATTATTAAGCACTATCAAGTCACAATGCTTAAAAAAAATCCCATTATTTAAAGGTAGACTAACATTATGCTCATGTCCTGGCCTAACAGTAAAAGTTGCGAGTCAAAATTAAAGGGTTGCTGATAGGAAGCCTGAATTAAAAAGTATTTACAGGAAACGTTAATCAATGCTTAATATTATCATCTGGCTAAAAAACTAATTCGCTATTTGATAAAGTATATGGCAAACAAATATTCGGCTATTGTAAAGGAAAGAAAGATTAATAAAAAAAGAGTTATATTTTCGTTTTTTCTACTGTAAAACCACTTTAAGAGCTTATCGGACTTAATATTAAATTATTCCAATATTATTCAGAACAATGGCAGCCATTATTCTTAACTGTAATTCATTAATGAAAATCCTGTTTTAATTTCAAATGGTTTTCATTAATTACATAACTTATAAGGTATATCTCCCACATTCTTAGCGTGCCTTCGTGGTGTAATGGTCAGCACACTGAGCTGGTATTTCAGAGGTCCGTGGTTCGATTCCCGGCGAAGGAATTGAATATTTTTCATGTCTCCTGCTACTAAATAACCTAATGTCTCTACACTGGCGCCCGAACTAAAAGGGTTGTGGATGATGACTCTCCACACCCAGGATTTGGCGACTAGGTCCCCTAAAACCCTAGTCGCCCTTTAAAAAGGGGAGTATATAAGGTATATCTCCCACATTCTTAGCGTGCCTTCGTGGTGTAATGGTCAGCACACTGAGCCGGTATTTCAGAGGTCCGTGGTTCGATTCCCGACGAAGGAATTGCATATTTTTCATGTCTCCTGCTACTAAATAACCTAATGTCTCTACAAACTCATGTGAATATTTGTGGAAACTATAAGTAAAAATAGTTATAAATACTGTATTATTGACGTACTATGTTATTGAAAAGCTTATTTTTTAATTATCTCAGTTTTTGTACTGAGGAGTAATAAACTAATATGAAAGAACAAAAGAAATAAAATTAATTATTTGCTTGTATTTTGGAGAATTTCATCATACATACAAAATAGATGTAATTGTTTTTAAACCACTTACTTACTGAGTTGAAAAGCTATGCGTTGTTATAATTTGAAAGATAAAAGCTTATGCTCAGAGATAGACAGTAACTGTCAGAATTCGCAATTTGCGGATAGAGATGAAGGCTAATGCTATGATATCTTAATACAATATAATGTGAAAAGAAACAGCAAATGTTATAGATATCTCTTAAATTCAAAATTGATTTTCACAGTCGAATAAAATTTATGACGCTGAGGGATTACTTAAAAGGTATTTGAGTTTCAAAGAAGTTAGAAAGCTTTCCTTCACATTTTATCCAGGCTTAGGATTGGCAGACTAGATGCAAATTTAACAAGTGAGCTGCACGAGCTTCCCTTCAGCTTACCACTGTGTGTAAGCAGTTGTATAGTTTTCATTAAGTATAATGTGAATATGAGTTTATTTTCCCTGGAAAATTTCCCACAAAAGCTTGCCTTTGTCAGCCAGCCCTCACATGCTTTACCATCTTCAATGCAATAATAAAATCTTAATAAACAAATAGATGTAATCAATAAAATCATCTCATAATTATAATTTAATTCGCAATTATAAGTAGATATATGTTATTAATAATCCAAAAAGTGCATGCTAATATTATTAAATTGCTCAGTAATACATAAAAGAAAAAGAGAATTTCGAAACTTTTCGAAGACATATAAATTATCTGCATTTTGGTACCATGTACATCCGCGCACACATTTTGGTAACTACTGACTTACAACAGAGAACAGATGAGAGCTCTGTCTATAGTTCCCTTCTAGATTTTATTCCTAAAATATCGATACTGAAAGAGACCAAAAAGTAGCTTTCTTTAATAATATTTCTTACATTATAACTTCTAACATACCCGTTTACTTTCTCTTTCGTCATTAACGTCAGTCTCCCCTTCTTGACCGCATATGAGACGACACCGTTTGTAAATGTATAGCGTCTTTGCGGCATAGGGTCGCTCTAAATGTATGGCCACCCAGAAGTCCTCTCGTGTGGTTTAGTTAGTAAGGGAAGAGGTGTTGGAGACCCTGGGATCCAACCCCCGACGTATTCTCCAAAATTGAAGTGAAACTTGGCAAAATCGTATCGTCACTTTTATGCCGCTCAAGGTTCTTGTCAATGATAGGCGTAACATTGTACTCATTGCTGCGATGAATTTCGTGACCTTTTTCTGATGTCAGATAAACGAGATTAGTCACAGCAACAAAAATATACGAGTTAAAAATAGCTTTAGCTTATTTAATGTCTTATACTTTCATATCATATGTAGTACATGAGCTCTGATATTGTTATTATTATGATTTTTAATTCAGATTTGGAAAAAACAAGAATTTACACTTGGATTTCAATGATTGAAATTTCCAGCGATTTATGTACTTCCGATTAGCCAAGGTTATGCAGAGAACAACGACCGCGGTTAACCCAACAACAGTTGAAAAAACACAGGAAAAGGGAAGAACCCACATTTTAATTAACATCAATATGCTATTAACAGTTTATCAGTATTTCAAACTGTTTAATTTGAACAATAAGTTACGTAGATTAAATCAGCATTCAGAACTAGAAAAATACACGTTACAACAAAATGCACAATATTTTTATTATGGAAATATATATTGTGTTTCTACAACAGAAACAGATTGTATAATGTATATATTGTTTTTCTGTAACGAAGATGAGAAACAGAAGATTAAGGGCTGTTAATTTAATTAATTTTTACGATTCAGCAATTTATTTTTATCATACGTTTATATATTCCATACTATGTACAATTATATTACTAACTGTAGTGGATAAAAACCGATTCCCAAGTACCGAGATATCATCTACTATCACTGCTATTATCCAACGCATCTACTTCCTCCCTTTTTTTGGGGGGGGGGTTGAGCTTTGTGAGACTTTTGCTTTATTCTGAAGGTCTGAGATATTTTTTCGATGATTTTCCGCTGTTAATCTGTCATCGATTAACCCAGAATTAGTTGCATATATAATTTTTAGTATACAAAATGAAATGTTTTGCATGTAAATTTCAAGAAATAAAAAGCAAACTGAAATTTGTTATCAGAAACAGATTTACTAAATAAATCAACAAATCAGTCAACCAAAAATCAATAAAAATATAAGTAAAATTAAACTAAAATGAATATACGGTGTTCATCCGACCCAATATGTAGTTCTCAAAATTTTAAGAACTCAGCTTCTACAAAATTCTCGAAACTGACTCGTGATAAGTTATTTTGAGATAGATCGGTAACTGTGCGAACCTCTTTTTTTGTGCAAATTTTTGAACGAGTATTTAGTTTTGCCTTGCTGACTGTAACACTACATTAGAATACCTTTCTTGAATCGTTCGGCATTTTAAAAAAAGATATGCTTGAAGAAATAACATCAGAATGTAATTTGTTTCTATAATTTTCTTTGCCATAAAATAGTAATAAAATAAATCAGATTAAAATGCTTCATAAAAAGAAGCAAATGTCTAATATTTTATCCGAAGCATTCAGAATAAAAATACGGCATCCTAAAAATTACGTAAACACAGAAAGAAACTTATTAAATAAATAAACGTACTCTAGAATTAACTTTTGGGAAAAATAGTTTGTTAAAATTAATTTTTATAATTTCATCCACACTGAATATTACGACTTTAAATTAACGTAATATTTTTCCCTCCTCATCTGTGTTTTTCCGAGTTGGTTGCATGCACAACTTTAGTGGTTTTTTCCCTTGTATAGCTTGAATATGAGGGACGTTTTCTAAGGCACTCCTCCAAAAACGAATTCGTCAGTTTACAGGTAGTACCTCATCAGCAAAAGTAAGCATTTCTTCGAATTGGCCGTGTATGTTCAGAAACTTACTGTTTATACAAGTATTATGCTTAATATTCGTCGACAGTTAAAAGAAGAATTGTAGTTGCAGTGAACATTCTCTAAGATATTCTCTTCTCGTCTACAATTCCAGACATATTTGATCTTCTGTAGAGATGACCTTCTAGAAATTGGCTATTACCTTCTAGAAAGGAAAGGACACAGAGTCTGTTTACACATTTTTAGAGCAATTTCGATAAAGGTTTTTAAAAAATCAAACAATTTAGAATCAAAATTTCCGGTAAGAGTTCATTATTTGAAATGACAAATGCTGTCAGCTACTTTTAAAATTATTCTTCTTTCATAATGTCATATATAAATAAGCTGTATATTGAAGGATATATTTTAGCGCTTTTCGAAGAAAAAAATTTCTATTCCATAATTCAAAAACTTTGTGAAATGCATGGTATTATAACTTGTAATATAATACAAAATAAGCAACATTATTTATCGGGAAGGGGAAACTGTCAGGCATTACTTCTACATGGAAAGAAGACTCCAAATGAATTCTAGAAAATGTTTTGAATGTTTCTAAAAATAAATCTTTGGTAACAAAAGAAAATTCACCGACGCAGAAATCGATTGCAAAGTCTTTAAATATATCTGTAGCAACAATAAATCAAATACTAAACCAAGATTTGCCAAGTTAAAAAGTTTTAAAACATACACTCCACTAGGGTTTGCCAAGGTATGTGGTTCCAAAAAAATTTGTAGAGACCTGTATGAAAATTATTTAGCAAGAAACAAATGGAAATGCATTTATTTCCCGCTAAACTCATGCAGGGTTCTATAAATTGTTGATAAACCCTTGATAAAGCATGGTTTACCTAAATGACTGCAACAAACAAAGGTCTATTTATTATGAAAAGCTTAAAAAAGTTCTAAACCTGGTTTCGTTCGTGCAAAGAAAGTTTCAGTAAGGGGTTTAATTTTTTATGCTTGTCCCAGGAAATTTTTAAATTGAAAATTATAAATAAGGAGAATGAAAAAAATAAGAAATAAGTATTGTAGTAAATAGAAATAATTACTCTTAATTTCTAGAGTTTTTACCTTTTCCTAAGAAAATTTAAATTCCTAACAATAACTAATTTTTGTTTCATTCTCGTACATAATTTAATTTGGCTTCAAAGTTACTTCTGCCAAGAAGTTACTTCTTCCTATTTCATTGTTATTGTCTTCACTTCTGTCAGTTAACAGCAAGATCAGATTTCAAAGCAATACTGCAGAGTTCGCGCTTTAATTTTAAGCAGAGTATGAGGTTGTGGGGTTTCACCCTTTTATTTCTCAGTTCAATGTTAGAAACTCCTTACACTGATAAGCGAATAATCGCTTGAGTGTGTGAACAGAGAAGTAAGACTCAAAAGGCTTAACTACCCTTTATTTCTCAAAATAAATATGAACACAGTCAGCTCCTAACTCAGAGCGTACAGTAAAGCCTCCACTTGCGCTTGAACTCAAATTAATATGAATTTAAACTTAACTAATGCTTAACTAAAAGATATAGCCGAAGCTATCAAGAGTCTAAGTAGTTGGCCCCTAATCTAAATTAAGTCGGAGAAGCTATCAAGGGCCTACAGTACGGCCGAGCGTAGCAATAGCTTAGAGAGAGACGTAGCCAAAGGCAAACGCGCGCTAGTCAGGAACTCGGGCTCTCTAAAGAATTCAGTGAAACATCGATTTAAATACTATTCTAGCTCATTTGCATTGATCGCGATTCTGAAAATACATTTTGGTAGGAAATTGTAAGCTGAAACTAGGAGAGACAGGAAAAGTGCATAAACTTAAAATAACTGTTATAAAATTAGGATAAACCTTACAAGGTGACTGAAATTCAAAAATAAAGGAATTTCGAAAGATGTAATAAAATTTAGTAATTTTATTTCTTATTAGAATCTGCTATTGTACCGAGGTTATTCTACGTACTAGAATTTGCCACCATACTTACAAGAATATGCCGTTATGCCTGCCGTAACATCTAAATAAATGTAGCATCACTATGCAGTCTTACGCTAAAAACATCCGACTAGTCTAATATTATAACTACTGAATGTTCCTGAATGCAAATACTTGGCTTTTTATTTAAAAGAAATTATCCAAGTTAAAACTCCTTTTTTTTATTTTCATTCATTTATTTAGTTAGTTTCAGCGTAAAATATATACCTTTACATCGTGCCAGGTGTTTAGGATGCAAAAACATACCCTTCCCTTGTAATTTATTGGCCACCCTACTAGTGAGGTTTGATTTTTTAAAGACTGTCGTACGCCTGTTTTAATAAACATTCATGTAATCACAAAAGAGATAAATCTCCTTCTAGAAAAGAAAAAATGTTAGTCAGAAAAAGTTATTAAAAATTCTAAATCATAAAAACTTAGTTATAATTAAAAAAATCATTAAGCGTTATAAAAACTCAAAAAATCATCATTATTGTTATGTTAGTTTGTTCTTCTTGTAAGTCTTTTGAATAACTTTTCCTCAAATAATGAAAAGGCATATCATATTCCCTTGTAAATAAAATAAGCTGACCACTATTCCATACTCAAACCTGAAGGTAAAGTAACGACAAAAAAATTGAAAATATGTGGAAATACTTGTTGATGTGGTGTTATTGCGAATTACGCATGATCTATGATCTACGGTTGTTTTTTCGGCACATCATTTAAAACAAGAGGAAAATTTGATCTCTCTCTATCTCTTCAGTAAATATAAAAGTTAAAATTCAGTTTGTTTTGTTTTATTATGATATAGCACGTGAGGACTTCTCGCTACAGGAGAGAAATGCTTTCGTGGAAGAGTTTCTAAAGGAAACAGACTCGTTAAATATGGGAAAAACCACGAAAACGCTCATGTAGCCAGGCCGTTCGCCAAGATTTGAGACCAGACCGAACTAGCAGCGTTTAGCAACTTTACCGCTCGGCCTATGGTAAGCCTAAGAAAGCTAAAGAAGAGAAAGAATAATATAGGCAGAGTGACGCTAAGCGTAATACAAGCAGCTTTGTAGAAAGTCCGTTTAAGCGTAGAAAGAAAATTTAGTATAAGAAATTAATTCATGACATGATGTTTATTTTAGTACCGAGTAACTAAGCACATACACATAATTATGAATATAATTAAGTGCTCCTTATTAGAAAATTCAAGAAACAGTTAAACCCGCATTTGCGCCAAACCAGCTTCACATAATTGAGATCCGGAAAACATCATTGGGAATGAATACATATGCAGTTCTTTTGTGTTCTTCCTATTACAACAAATTCACAATTATTGCCGAATAATTTTATAACTTGTGTATCCGAATCGATTTTTGTCTAGACACAAATCAAGAGGAAAAGATATTTCTTCGAAAAGCCAGACATGCAGAAGCCGAGAGAGACAATCAAAAACATATGAGAAAGCAGGAAATTCCTCGAGAGCAAAATTTGGCAGCTAGTATAAAAACTTTCCGTGGAAATGGAATCTGATGAGGCAAAGTCGTCATTGAGGAGATGGAGATGAGGAAGCGCCTTGTACAATATTAATGGTTGTAGCTGATGGTCTACGGAGAAATGCTAATGTTTCTGTGCAGCAGCTGGGCTGGCATGGAGCGAGTCATTGTCAGGGGGATGGACGCAGGTATGAATCATTCAGAAGCAGAAGAAAGGGAGAAGTCCACAGCTGGAGCTCTTTTCCTCATCTGATCGGGATTGCATTCACCTTCCAACAACATACGCAAAAACTTGCTGTCAGAGATGACGCTTTTTCTTCAAACATCGCCCATCTTAGGCGTCTTGACCAGGTGCCATCACGACATCGACACTTATATATTTAACTGCGGTAATACCCGACTGTTTTGAAGAAACTGCATACGAAACAGGTCACATTCGCCTTCGACTACGTAGCATTTATGGTAAATTGTGAAACACCGACTATGATTCTGTAATATTCCTTTCGTGATATCTCTCGTTTTCTTTATTAGGTAAAAAAGCACATATGTTAAGAAAGGAATCGGCATCAGTTTACATTCATTGGGCTTCTGTTATATGCGTTCTTTCTACCAATGGTCTGTAAAGCTGTCACGGGGGAATCCAATGTTATATAATACCTCTAAACAAAACTCTAGTTCTTTAGAATTCAGGGCTTTTAGTGGATATACAGATCATCTAAAAAGGAAATTTTGTTCGATTCCCACCTAACAGCTGGCGGCTTTGCAGATACTTATGTTATCTAGTCTAAATAATTTTGGATACAATCAACTATTAACTGTGATCTAACTTGAAATTCATAACTTACATAATGAAATTATGAAACTTTCGAAATCATTTAAGAGGGATATTTTTGTTTGATTCCAACGTAACAGGTGACAGCTTTTTAGAAAAATTCTTTAACCGGTTACAATTGGAAGCTTTTTAATGAAATACATTATCCAATCTTAAAAGTTTCATTTTAACCTTATGGTCCAAATGGAAATCGAAAAAATTAATAAAGTAATTTAATTAATGAACTCATAAGATATTTCTCCCGCCTTCTTAGCATGCCTTCGTGGTGTAATGGTCAGCACACTCGGCGCATATTCGGGAGGTTCGAGTCCCGGCGAGGACACTGCTCATTTTTCGCGTCTTCTGCTTCCAAAGCATCCTAATATCTCTACAAACTTACGAAACTTATGGAAGGGAATTTTGTTCAATTCCTGCCTGATAGCTATACGTTATGCAGAAGCATTACGTAGTCTCAATAAATCAAGTTTGTTTTTTATTTTTTGATCCCCTCAGTTATTAAATATGATCTTACTGGGTATCGAGCAAATGATTTGAGAAATTTACGAAGTCGCTCAACATCGTTTATCTCTAAAGATGGTGTCCGCAGAAAACTTCGCAGAGAAAACAACGCAAGGTGAAAACTCATCATACGAAAGATCATAAAAGAGAAGAAAGCAAGAAGAAAACACGGCAGTTCTAAAACGTGGTGGTACAAGGCACTGTCGTCGAAAATAAAGCAGTTCAAAAACTTCTCAGTTTAAAAACATCGTCGTCGAAAATATCGCGGTAAAAAATTGGACATCTCATGATTGAATCATCGCATGATGCACGTTGTACATGCGATTTTCACGCTTTAAAAGTTGTAAATGCGTACATAATGATTTGTGAGCACAAGAAAACTATGGGGAATATTTTTACTTTTATATTTCACTTTTCTGAACTTAACTAATAATTTTTGCTGAAAAATTAAGAAGCAAATAAGGCATTTAAAAACTGAAAATGAGTAGATAATCAATGCTGATTATGGAATTTAACAGAGTTTAAGTCCCCTGCTGAAATATTATGTAGCTGACATGTTTCGTCATAACTAATAAAAAGGTTCGATCAAATCTAAGCTATTAACTGCCCGTTGTACATGAAAATATTAATGACACTTTAAGAAGATGAATAAACTGAAACAAAACTATTTCATTAAAAGAACTATGAGAGAAAATAGTTTTATATTTTGATAATTAGCTAAATAATTTTAATAGAGATAACCTCGTGCAGTTACTCATTTTCCTTTCTCTAATGCGTTTTAGATTACATTTTTTTTGTGAAAATTACCAATAAAACTTTATAAAAGGTACTACTTAATTAATTACTTTTATAAGTTAACGATGTAAGTTTAAAGTAATTAATTAAGTATTAACTGCTGCAAGTTGCATTAACTTTCTTCTCATTTTAAGTTACTGAATACTGTAAGTTAAGTTTCCTTCTTAATTTTTCAGCAAAAATTTATGTTTAAAAAAAATATGAAATATAACAGTAACATTTTCTCTTCTTTCTTCTTACTCTCAATCATTATGCGAATATGCATTTTTAACTTTTAAAACCTGAGAAACGCATGTCTGTGACGTTGTCATGCAATGATTTGTAGGTGCTTTAATTTTTTTAAAAATAAAATTTTGTTAAAATTTTCTACGGTGATGTTTTTAAACTGAGAATTTTTTTAATTGCCTCGTTTTTAACGATGATGATTTCGCCTTGCCTTCTTTTCTCCCACGAGGTTTTGTACAACGACGTTTTCACCTTGCGTTATTTTCTTCGCGACGTTTTTGTCCGCGTTGTTTTCGCCTGTAATCCCAAGTCGTAGATTAACTGAAACTTGTCAAAAAAAAAAGACAGTTGTATATCTCCCGTTCTACTGGGCCGATTGACGAAATTCGCCAGGACTCGAACCACGGACCTCTCGAATACTCTTCGAGCGTGCTAACCACGAAGGCATGCGAAGAAGGCGGGAGAAATACGTTATAATCTTTAAATCACCTCTTTCAAAATTATTTCAGTTTCTGTTTCCCGTTCTCGTTTTCTGCTGTTTGTATTTTTTTGCTTGTGTTTTCGTCTGCTGTTGCGTTTTACTTTTTATATTGCACTTATTATCTTCCATATAAGATTTTTTACGTCAATATATTGCAGTTGTCCTTTTTAAACAAATGCTGAAATACGCACTATTCGCCCTAGGAAGTGACAAATTATTTATGGATATTCAAAAATGTTTGCAAGACGTAATTTCTTCTTTGAAATTTTCGGAGAAAAAATGACTTTCGGCTAAACATTTGAGTCGTGTCTAATTATTAATTATTAAATGTCATTATACCGACATTTTGACTGCGCTTGTGGTTACATATCCTTCTAGTAACTGCAATTAAATTTTTGCGTAATTCAGAGAATCCTACAATAATTCAGAAAAAATGAAATGAAATCTTTTTCTTCTGGAAATTTACATTGTTCCGTTAAAAATGATTTTGAAATAAAAATTTTATGAGAAATTAGAAATGAAGAAAAAAAGAGTATGCCTTGTTTAGAATTTTGGACACTTCTACTTCAAAGAAGTTCGAGATTTGACCAAGTCAGACATATGTATGTTACGCAAAAAATCTTATAGTCACTTTTATTGATTACGCCGAGTAACATTTTCAAAGAATTTTCATTAGCATATGGATTAAAAAAATGCAGCCTGATAATATTTCTGTTCCTGAATTTAAACATTTAATCGAATTTCCTTAAATCGCAAGTACACATTTTGAATAAACTAATGAAATTTTTTATGAATATGCGTAAATTTAATAAGCATCGAAGAAGGAAATTATGTAAAAGCTGAAGGTATCTCCTGTACTTGACCTTATAACGGACTAAATTATTTAAATTACGGCAAAGCATGAGAGGGTTATCTGACGAAGAAATAGATGCCTTTGTACCGAACGTTTTAAAAGAAAGCAGGAGAACGAGCTGACTGCATGCCTATTTTCATGTTTTTCCTTATCTATAATACAAATATGAGGCAACGTCTTTTAAAAAGTTCTTTTAAGAAGGCATTCCTCCTCTTAGGTCAGGTAGTCGTCGGGAATTGCTCACTATGCTTATAGTTCTCTGCTTCGAGTCTTCTAGGGAAGTACACTATGTAGTTATTCAAAAAAAAAACAGATTTTACAGACACACTGCATTTCATACTTTTGCATGAGTTCAAAACCTCATCCATTACTTGTTCGTAAAATCATTGCTGCACTTTTCCATGAAACGTTGCTCATATTGCGCAAAACCTCATGTGTAGCTTTATCAGTACTGCATTTAACTGCTGATAAAATTAAGAATCCAAAATTATTACTTGATTTTACAACCACGTGAAAATGCTTTAATAAAATTAATCGCTTATTTTAGAAAATTTGTTTCGGAGGGTCTAAATTCCAGCTCATTTTTATCCAATGCTATAGTAAATTTCATCGAGAAGACTACTTTATTCTTTTTCAAGGACGAAAGCAGATTTTTTTTAAGGATTCTTTAAAACCTCGTGGAGTTTTACTTAATTCCAATGTTCAGTCTCAGAACCCCAAAAACACTAACAAGCGAATAATCGCTTAAGTGTGTAAATAAACACATAAGACTTAAGAAGGCTTAACTAGCCTTTTTTTCTCAGAATATTTAGAATCAGTTCCTAACTCGGAACTTACATAAAGCCTCTCCATGGGCTTGAACTTAAATAATTATGAAATTAAACTAAAGCTATCTGAAAGATATAGCCGAAGCTATCAGAATTCTAAGTAGTTGGCCCCTAAATATTAATTAAATCGGAGAAGCCAAGCAAGGGCCTAAAGTATGGCCGAGCGTAGTAGCTAAGAGAGAATGTAGCCAAATGGCAAACGCGCTAGTCAGGAAAATCACATTCTCTCTCTCTCGAAGTCGGCGAAACATCGACTTAAATAGTACTCTTCCTCATTTGCATTAACTGCGTTTCTGAAATTATCTTCTGGTAGGAAATTGTAAGCTGAAATTTGAATAAATAGGAAAGAGGCATAACTTAAAATAACTGTTAATAAACTTAGGATAAACCTCACATCCTCTGTTGCGGATCCCTGTCTCGTCTGGCCCATTCTCAAAAGAAATGTCACTATTTATGCCGCAAATAAACTGCTATCAAGAGATTCGTCTAGTAACACGTCCTTCAGCAGGTGGAACACGCTCTCCTTCTGCCATCTAAAACCTTGCTCTAAATAGAAATTTGCATTCTGGCAGGAAAACGGAAAGCAAGACAGTCAGTAAAGATCATTAACATAAAATAGCTGGTTAATAAAAATAAATGAATATTCTACAAATTTACCTGCCAGTATTTTACGTATATGTAACAGAAGTCTTTAACGACATTATCAAGAACTTAACTAACCATGAGCAAACTTCTTCCAAGAATACAGCATTTATAATGGCAAAATTTAATTTTACGTATAGGTTGACAAAGACATGTGTCTTGACACAATTTTCTTCCATTTACAATGAATCAGCTGCTGATCTTCTTCCAGTCACCTGGCAGGAAAAAAGAATTTAGCAGAAAAATTCAATACACATTATATTCAATTTACTTCAGCTTTTCTTAATCCTGCTAAAAATACCCCATAGGAACCAGTAAAACTTTTTATGGGTACTCATAGAATTCTATGGGTTTCTACTGACTTTTACTGGTTTTTTTACTGGTAATAAAATGCCGCACAGAAACCAGTAGAATTGTCTACTGGTACCCATAGAACTCTGTTGCTTTCTACGGACATTTGCTGCTTTCTTCTGATATCTGTGAGTTTTTCTTACTTGTATCTACTGATACCCATACAACCAACGTCAATGTTAGAACTTTCTGTTGGTTTATATTGATTTTTAGTGATTTTCTTACTTTTCTTTTACTGGTTTGGTATCAATATATATTGACACCAATACAATCGAAATGCATGCCAAATAAATCTGCTATTGGTTTATATGAATTGCGAATTTTCTTACTGTTGTCAATAAATCTCTTGTAAACAACGAAATTAATATTGATATCAGTAAACCCAAATTCTTTGGTATTCTTGTTGTCTACTGATTATTTTAAATTATTTATTTACGTATTTTTTTTATTTATTTATTTGCTACTGTTGAGATTAAGATTATTTCAGTTTTGCAAACAACAGGAACATTTAAAATAAAAAACACACAGGAAACCCTCTCGTCTCCACCACTTCCCTAAAGCGATCAGTATTTCTAAGAGTATAAATAAGCATGAACTTTAAATATAACCTCTTTAAGGCCATCAGAGCAACCTGGAAAAGTAGGGGGTCGTCTTAGAGAGGGTTTCCTATATATGCTCATTTATTTGTTTTTTTTTTTTAAATTTCTGTCGTAAAGAGTAACAGTAATCAGTACTTATATATAGACCCACACACAGCGAGGTCTATCTATGGCGACCAGCCACACTTCTACATTTTTCTTTGCGAGTGGTGCGAGTCAGATGATGCTCATAACCAATATATATTTATGCTCTCATAAACATTTATATCTTTTAGAAGTGGTCCTCTTAAGGAGGTTGCCTCCACGAAATGAGTCTTTCTAAGGCGACCAGCCACATTTCTAGAATTTGCTTTGCGGGTGGTCGCCTTAGAGACAGAATGTTCAGTACCAACGTATACTTATGTTCTCAGAAATACTGATCTCTTTTAGAGGTGATCATCTTAGGGAGGTGATTTTGCCACGAGCTCGCTCTCTGAATGCACATACACACACGCACGCATACTTATATACGCATATATCATTTCTGACGGTACAAATAAACACTGGTATTAAACATCATCTCTTTAATGCGACCACTTTCATTCGCTTTTTTCTGAAATTAAAACCATTTTTCTCCAGGCTGAAGTGAGGGAAAAAAATTCCTTCCCCCCATCTTCCATAAATATAAGTTGCCAAACAGGGAATATGGCGCCTTTCTTGTTAACGATGTTTTTGTTATGGTCTTAATGGATGGCGCCCTGCAGCAATGCAACAAATAGTATTTTTAATATGTTTTACTGTTTTAGATGTTTATAATGACTTGTGAATAATAGGAAATGCCAGTACAGCCATGCGGGTGTAATTTAGTCTAATGTTTGAGTGAATGTTGCTGACAGCTCATTGGTTCTCAAATGGAGTTCAGCAAGAAAAAAACTGATGCGTGAACTTGATTTCCTATCTTTTTAAAGAAGCAATATGATTAAAGGTAAACAAGTGATAGTTTCAGACTTGATAATATGGACCAATGTGTTTACAGCAGATGCACAGATATAATTTTTGTATGCTATTGAAACTATATTTTTGAAAACCTTTTTCGGTTATAACTTAGAAATACTTTTTAAAGCTTTGTTGATGTAGATTATGTTTTATCATCTGAATATTGTGTACTAATAAATTTCAATATACCTTACTTAAAAAATTCTTTCATGACTCCGTTTTGAATTTTTCGACTAGTACTAATGTGATGCGGTTGGGTAGAAGGAATATTTTTTTATGCTCTAAAAAATGTGCTAATTATATTTCGCCGAAAAAAAGGTAAGGATAAAATCCCAGTGTACAGTACGGCTTTGACGCAATTTTGAAAATTGTCGCCAACAACAAAACGAGTCGTTTACTGATCATCGTAAATACCGCATTAACAGCTCATCATAATGTCGAGAAAAGTCTCCAAATGCCGTGTGTCAGAAAAGTGAGATAAGTCGCAACTACAATACAACAGAGCCTCAACTAAAATCAGTACCAACATATAGCATATTTCTAAATAAGGTGCATCACTTAGGGTTATCACAGTAGATAGAAAGTTATGGTTCACCTACACTTGGGGTGGGAGGTGTGGGCGTGGCCAATGACGTTAGCAGAAGGGAGGCTAAGTTATCCTTAATATCTCCGGAAGGAGTGCAGATTTTGGAGAAGTTCGCCCGCTGCTGCTATGGAATTAAAGATACGTGAGTAGCGACACTGAAAATTTAGGTTTTATCAGAAGAGCAGAAGAGCCTACATGTTAAAATTTTGATACATCAGACATCAAAATTACACCCTACATTTAATTCTTAACCTTGAGGTCTTAATTCAAGTGGAAAATTAACTTAGTACTGGCTGGAGAGCTAACTTTAAATTTCAGGCATACCGAAGCTAGTTTTTACTTAAAATATGTTACTCTGTTATTAGCTCGATTTTAATTCTTTCATACATACGTACATACATACATATTTCCGTTTTACAAGAATG
>KK115005.1:63286-77650 GCA_000611955.2 Stegodyphus mimosarum | reverse complement strand
TTTTTTTTTTTTTTTTTTTAGTTTTAACACATACTTCATAAAAACTTTTATACTTACAATTACTTTATTTGAATTTCCTGGAAACAGCTTCAAATCATTTGCATTCAACAAAATCATTTAGCTTAAAGATTAACGAAGTTGCTTAATAGAAAAACAGGCCAAAATTTACTCAGCTTAGTCTGTCAGACTAAAAATGAGCATCTAGTCCTTATTTTTAAACTTACAATAGTCTGATAATTACAAAATAATTAAATTAAAGAGTGTCTTGCTCACTACAATTTTCAAAGTAAATAAGTGAAACTAAAGTACTAAAAGCAAGTAAGCAGAAGCTAAAAGTGGCACTTTTAGCTTCTGTTTTGCTCGTTTTGATCTTCTTTCTTTCCTTTGCAGGAACTACTATTCCTAAAATCGAAGGCCCATCTCTTGTCCTTGGCGCTTGTACTTCTCTTCTGCCAGAACGTGATTCCTGCAAAATATCTTGAAAAACCGGCATATAAGCGAGGTCGTAGTATTTTTTACGTGAGCCACTTTGGCAGCAAAATTCATCCCGTTGTATCTTTTTAGGTAACTCACAATTCCCAAAATCCTTTCTGTAATGAATGGCCCTTCAAATTTTGGTCGGAATCTGCCAGCTTTTTCTTGTGACGCGCAAAACAGCGAATGTTTAATTTTCAGCAACTTGTCCCCGACTTCAAAGTGGAAATATTTTCTTTTCCTTATCATAGTACACTTTCTGCCTTGCTCTGGCGATATCCGAATTTGCCGCGGTCCCATTAATCAGTTTCTGAATATCTATTAGTCTAAATTCTGCCTCTCGTCTTTGCATTAAGAACAATTTATCCAAGGGGATAATTACCGTCCTCTCCAAAATAATTCTGCGCGCGTTTTTCCGGAAGTGTCATGTTCTTAGGGCAAAAACCAATTCATTGACGCAGTCATCCCTAACGTTGGTGGCAGCTCTGAACAAAAGTAAGAATAATTTTATCTATATTCCTGTTCACGAGCTCTGCAGTATTTGATTGTAGCCCATAACGAACTCTTTATATGACGTATGTCAAGCCCTGCACGTAGAACTTGGAATATTTCGTTAATAAACTATGTACCGTTGTCTGAAAAAAGTAGATAGATGCACTTGGGGTGTCAGGTGTGGGCGTGGCCAGGGGCGTTAGCGGAAGGAAGGTTACGTCATCCTTAATATCACCGGAAAAGGCGGAGATTGTCGATAAGTTCGCTTGCTGCTGCTATGGAATTAAAGATACGTGAGTGGCAACACTGAAAATTTAGGCTTTTATCGAGTGGCAACCGTAGTAGCGGTAACCGTGGTAACGGAAACCATAGTAATGAGAACCATGGGTTTCTATGGCGACGCGACAGTGTCCTTTTCTGCAAAGAATTTCCTGTTAAAAATATTACAAAGAATAAATTTCATCATTTGGTTTCACACACACACGCATATAATCTTTTTTTAACATTAGTCGTTCTAGAGTATGAATACTTATTTCTGCTATGATTTTAGGGCCTTCGATAATACTAATGTTTTGTCTGAGTAAGTGAATGTCAGATATTACGTTTTCGAGACCGGGAAATGAGCTCGGAATTAAAATACCTCATGAGATCATTAGTTTAATCTGTTGACCAACAAGCTGATGGGATATGATTCATTTTAACTTATTTGCTATATTTAACGAACGTAATTAGTAAAAGACGCGTTTTTGCGTATTATGTTACTTAATTTTAGACATAATTTTTAACTTTTTTGTACGTTTTAATGTTTGTGATCTTTAACGTACTCTTAATTTTAACATAATTCCTGTATATTCTGATCATATAGATGACTTTTACATAATTTTAGATATAAAATTTTCAGCTTGTTTTATACATTTTAATCTTCTTTACGTTTAATATACTCTAACTTTCAACTAATTTATATTTTTACTCTATATACAAGACTATATTATTTTCAACGAAATACCTTTTAATTCAATAACTTCTGCTAATTGACTACCATCCATACCATTATTTTTAAGTTTTAAATGTCCCGACTATACCAATTTTTACTTTATTACCTTTTTCCTGCACTAAGTACAGATATTTCTGCCTTCATGGGCAACTTTCATGTGAAAGTAACGATTATTTACGTTACATGTATAAAAGAAATTCCTAAGATGAAAATTTCCAATATCAGAGGTGAATTACCCAGTGTTCAATGATTGTACCCGTTGGTTAGAATTTCATTTCTTGAAATTCGGTTTCATTGAAATACGTTAATTTCTAGAGAATAATGTTACCACATTTCTCGAACATAGTTCAGTTCCAACTTAAGTTACTAGACGATTTCATATATAGTATATTTTTTAATTTCTTATACTAGGATGTTCTTTCGTGAATGTTAGTTTTCATTCATTTATTTACCAATTTATTTTCTTATGAATGAAATCTTGTGAAACAATGCCATACCTTTACACAACATACATCGTTACCAATTTACATACATTTACAGAAAGAACCAAACAAAGAAACAGTAAGAGACATTTTACCAAAATCTCCCCTATATTTTCGAATATTTTAACCGTTTTCATTCCAAATACAGAAATTTTTTCATAAAATACTCATTATATCAATGAAATATTATTTATAATAGCCATTTAATAAAGGAATAACCACTTTTCAATACAAAATTACACCCAAACATTTGTTCCATTTCCTTATAATTGTGCATATATATTTGTACTACAGAAACTTTATATGCATTTTCGAAAACTGTAATTTAATTATTGTCGCTAAATATTACCTTTTTCCAGGACAAAAACTCCAAATACTATCGAAATCATTGAACTTTTACTGTATTATTTCCTCAGTACACAACACTTAACTTAGAACTATTTTCTGAATTTTAAGAACTAAATACGAAATAAACATGCTCCACTGTAGAATATTTACTGTCTTACCCGAAATGAGGAAAGAACCTTGACAGAATTCACGTTATTTACTCAGAATTCCCTACAGGTTTTATAAAAAATGCTATAGATAGCAATTTATTTACCTATAAATGAGTCTTAACAGATTCTTCTCGGCTCCAGATTTACTATCAGTGGGGAAAACCTGCAGTTCACTCTATCACTATATACATAAAATCCATGAATAATTGCATAATCACTACATTAGATACATTTAATACTGATTCAACTAATTTTAATTAAATTTCAGTTAGAATTTTAAGGGATATGACGTGCATGTTATTAGATTAGTCTCAAATGTTATAGTTTGCATATGAAAAATGTAAACTTCCGCTTTCAGAAAAAATATGAGGAATGTTATCAAATCATGTGATAAATTCATTAAGTTCGACTGAAGTGATGTAACTTCGCTTATCATTTTACATAAGAATATCTAAACTTTTTTATGGGAATGGAGATTTTGAAAATATTTTTATATTTTGGATACTGTTTCATAGCACGAAGTCTTCAAGCTCTTATGAGATATCATAATTATTCATAAATTTTCATGGAAGATGAAAAATATCTCATTTTTTTCTTGAAAGTTTTAGGATCATTTAGTAAGCGTCTGCAATTAAACTCGCATGACACTCCCTGATTAATATAAAATAATATATATTCTTTAAAAAAGATTGAGAAAAGTTCTAAGAATCCCCGAGATAGTGAAATGTTTGGTACGAAACGTTAAGTCTTGCATGAAGTCCAGTATATTTTCACTCTTACTATTAAAAGTCTCTTCCTAAATTCTGAAATAGTGATGTTTTTACTCTTGTTATTTCCAATGTTTAGTATTTTATGAATTAAATAAATGTATAGAGGTACAAAATTTTATTGAAAATTCAAGTATTTTAATTGCTTGGGTTCATTGAAATGATTTAGAAGTAAAAAAGTGGCATTTTAGGCGGTTTCTTTCAGAAATATATTCGTATTTGAAAACTCTACAGATAATTCCCCTTACTAAAATTGATCTAAATTTTTAAAAATATAGGGGTGATATGATGCTACGTTATCATCTAGAATGCCCTTTCTCTTTACAAGTAGTGTCTAGGGTTACAATAGTAATTGAATCTTCTTTCTAAAGCATGAGTTACTAGTAGGTCTAGAAGAGGCATTAGACACAATTTTCATGTTTTTATAAACAATAATGTAGCATCAGGATGTGATTATAGTAGAAAGTGTTTTATTCAAAAGATTCAGAGGGGTAAAATATGATTCCGAAATGAAGTTTTCTGAAAATAATCAATGTATTTCCCAATGATATAAACCAAAATATTCAAAACTAGACGTCTTTTACACAATATTGAGTATGAAAGCCACTGAAAGCTGCTGCAGACGCATAAAATTTAATGCGCAGATGAAAATCGTTGCATGCATGATTAAAAAATATCAAAATTTGGTTTGACACTGAACCACTGAGTGATAAATATAGATCTAATTGTGACTGTTCCAAGGTCTTTAGAAGCAGATATCCTATTTTTGAAGTAAAATCATTTTCTTTTTTCTATGAAAGTAAATCTAAAGTTAAATCTATGAAAATGAAATATTCCTGTTTTCTTCTGTTAGAGGAAATGTGTATGGCTTCATAGGAAAAAAAAATAGGAGTTTCACTGAATTTTCTCTACTATAGGAAAGCGTAAATTTATAAAATGAAAGAAAGTGCCTAAAAATGTTTTTTTATTACCTTACTCTTACTTTTTGAGGGTTGTTAATTTATCATAGGCATACTCCATTTTACCATATGCTGCTTATAGGAAATGATTTTTTACTTAGGTTTTATACTAATGCATTAAAAGATTTTACATTTCATTTAAGTATTGGTAAAGTTTTAATGGTTCTAATGAATGGGATTTTCTTGGGGTGTACGTGGGTTTCGGACATTTAAATAAAATATAATAATAAATATTCCAGCATAAATATTCCTATCTTTTAAAAATTCTAACTGAAATTGAATTACAATTAGTTGAATCAGTATTAAATGTATCTAATGTAGTGACTGTGCAATTATTCATGGTTTTTATGTGTACAGTGATAAAGTGAACTCCGGGTTTTCCCCGCTGATAGTAAATCTGGAGCCGAGAAGAATCTGTTAAGACTCATTTATAGGTAAATAAATTGATATCTATAGCATTTTTTATAAAACCTGCAGGGAATTCTGAGTAAATAACATGAATTCTGTAAAGGTTCTTTCCTCATTTCTGGTAAGACAGTAAATATTCTACAGTGGAGCATGTTTATTTCGTATTTAGTTCTTAAAATTCAGAAAATAGTTCTAAGTTAAGTGTTGTGTACTGAGGAAATAATACAGTAAACGTTCAATGATTTCGATAGTATTTGGAGTTTTGGTCCTGGAAAAAGGTAATATTTAGCGACAATAATTAAATTACAGTTTTCGAAAATGCATATAAAGTTCCTGTAGTACAAATATATATGCACAATTATAAGGAAATGGAACAAATATTTGTGTGTAATTTTGTATTGAAAAGTGGTTATTCCTTTATTAAATGGCTATTATAAATAATATTTCATTGATATAATGAGTATTTTATGAAGAAATTTCTTTATTTGGATGAAAAAGGTTAAAATATTCGAAAATACAGGGAAGATTTTGGTAAAATGTCTCTTACTGTTTCTTTGTTTGGTTCTTTCTGTAAATGTATGTAAATTGGTAACGATGTATGTTGTGTAAAGGTATGGCATTGTTTCACAAGATTTCATTCATAAGAAAATAAATTGGTAAATAAATGAATGAAAACTAACATTCACGAAAGAACATCCTAGTATAAGAAATTAAAAAATATACTATATATGAAATCTTCTAGTAACTTAAGTTGGAACTGAACTATGTTCAAGAGATATGTTAACATTATTCTCTAGAATTAAACGTATTTGAATAAAACCAAATTTCAAGAAATGGAATGGTAGCCAAGGGTTAAAATCATTGAACACTGGGTAATTCACCTCTGATACTCGAAATTTTCATCTTAGGAATTTCCTTTATACATGTAACGTAACTAATCGTTACTTTCACATGAAAGTTGCTGAAGGCAAAAATATCCGTACTTAGTGCAGGAAAAAGGTAATAAAGTAAAAATTGGTATAGTCGGGACATTTAAAACTTGAAAATAATGGTATGGATGGTAGCCAATTAGCAAAAACTATTGAATTAAAAGGTGTTAACGTTCAAAATAATAAGAAAGATTTCTGTATAAGTGCGTGAAACAGTAAATATAACTCTAAAATTATTGATAAAAGTTGAGATCTCATTTTAAAAATTCGAAATACAAGCAAGTTTAATGAGAATCGATGTTCAAAACTGAACATTGGTAACATTGGAGAGCTTAAAAGCTTGAATTTAGATATAAAGCATGGAAAACATGTAAGGAAACACCAGAATATGCACGAAATTATAAAGTTTGAAAATGCGAATGAAGTTAATGATGAAGTGAATAGTAGATTTAGTCATAGTAAGACTACTACAGAATGATTAATTGTAGAATTGGCAAATTAAAATAATACTATAAAATATAGACTAAGCAAGGTCTATTCAATGAATTCGATATGAGTAATAGTTAACGGTTATAAAATAAAATGTTTAATTGAAAACTGTCTGTATGTTTAAGTAATTTAAACATGTAAATTTAGCTCAAGTAGTAAAATCAAAAGGGTGATTACAATCGAAAATTATGAAGAAAGAGTTAAAAATCTAAAGTACGTCGTAAACTAGAAATAAAGAAGCGTCAACAAAGTATAAAAATTATACTTTAAATTAAATAAAGTTGATATGTATTGCAGAAAAATGTAATAAACAGGATCAAAGTTAGAGGTAGTTTAAAAATTACGAAGGATTAAAATGTACCAAACAAGTAAAAAATTAAATAAAGTTCATATATATGGTCAGAAAGTAGAGGAAATAAGCTAAAATTAAGAGCACGTTTGAAATTACTAAGGTTAAAACGTATAAAAGTAGTTACAAAACAGATTAGTTAAAATTCAAAGTATGTTGGAAACTAAAAACGTTAAAAAGTAGAAAAGAAGTTAAAATTTGCATCTAAAATTAAAGAAAAGTCAGGTACAGGATTTGAAAGTATAGGAATTATGTTAAAGTTAAGACTATATTATGAAGGTTAAAATGTGTGAAAGAAATCAAATAAAAGTCATGTATATAGAGTAAAAATATAAATTAGTTAAAAATTAGAATATATTAAACGTAATGAAGGTTAAAATGTATAAAACAAGCTGAAAATTTTATATCTAAAATTATGTAAATTCATCTATATGATCAGAATACACAGGAATTATGTTAAAATTAAGAGTACGTTAAAAATCACAAACATTAAAACGTGCGAAAAAAGTTAAAAATTAGGTCTAAAATTAAGTAACATAATACGCGAAAACGCGTCTTTTACTAATAACGTTCGTTAAATATAGTAAATAAGTTAAAATGAATCCTATCCCATCAGCATGGTGGTCAAAAGATTAAACTAATGATCTCATGAGGTATTTTAATTCCGAGCTCAAATCCCGGTCTCGGAAACGTAATATCTGATATTCACTTACTCATACTAAAACATTAGTATTAATATTCTGGTACGACTGATGTTAAAAAATTTTTGTATGTGTGTGTGTGAAACTAAATGATAAAATTTATTCTTTGTAATATTTTTAACAGGAAATTCTTTGCAGAAACGGACACTGTCCCGTCGCCATTCTAACCCTTGGTTCTCATTGCTATGGTTTTCGTTTCCACGGTTACCGTTACTACGGTTCCCGTTACCAGGGTCGCCTTCCATAAAACCTTAATTATCAGTGTTGCCACTCACGTAGCTTTAATTCCATAGCAGCAGCAGACGAACTACTCCACAATCTCCGCCCCTTCCGGTGATATTAAGGATAACGTAGCCTCCCTCCCGCTAACGTCACTGGCCCCGCCCACACCTGACACCCCACGTGCAGATGAACCATAACTTTCTACCTACTTTTCTCAGACAGCGGTCCCTAGTTTATTAACGAAATATTTCAAGATCCATGCGCAGGGCTTGACTTACGTCATTTCAAGTGTTCCTTATGGGCCAGAATCAAATACTGCGGAGCTCATGAACAGGAATATAGATAAAATTATTCGTACTTTTGTTCAAAGCTACCACCACCGTTAGGGATGACTGCCTCAACGAGTTGGTTTTTCCCCTAAGAACAGTTAAACACGACACTACGGGAAAAACGCACGCAGAATTATTTTTGGAGAGGACGGTAATTATCCCCTTGGATAAATTGTTCTTAATGCAAAGACGAGAGGCAGAATTTAGACTAATAGATATTCAGAAACTGATTAATGGGACCGCGGCAAATTCGGATATCGCCAGAGCAAGGCAGAAAGTGTACAATGATATGGAAAAGAAAATATTTCCACTTTGAAGTCGGGGACAAGCTGCTGAAAATTAAACATTCGTTGTCTTGCGCATCACAAGAAAAAGCTGGCAAATTCCGACCAAAATTTGAAGGGCCATTCACTATAGAAAGGATTTTGGGAATTGTGAGTTACCTAAAAACATATAACGGGGTTAATTTTACTGCCAAAGTGGCTCATGTAAAAAATACTACGATCTCGCTTTTATGCCGGTTTTTTAAGATATTGTGCAGGCATCACGTTCTGGCAGAAGAGAAGCACAAGCGCCAAGGACAAGAGATGGGCCTTCGATTTTAAGAATAGTAGTTCCTGAAAAGAAAAGAAAGAAGATCAGAACTGGCAAAACAAAAGCTAAAAGACGCGGGCATGAGGAGCAAAACGGAACCATCACGAGAAAACTGAGGCTAGCACAAAAGAGTAGCAAGTTGGCGAGAAACGAAAGCAGAAGGAGAACACATACGAGATTCAGCGAGTGGCTGACGGACAAACAACTTCGGCCTACAACTCAGCTATCCGGATCTGAAGTGCCGAGGAATGAAGTTAGCGACCGGATGGCAAAGCAGATTTCACGCCTGAAGCGAATGCTTGAAGAAGAACCTCTCTATCACAAGAAGCTGCTTAGGAAACAGCGGATTACTCCGACTGGCCAGGCCGGCATTACCTAAGCAGAACAAGGAACTTCGACAACCAAATGCCATAAACGCCCAGCAATTACACGCCTTTCTCAACGCCAGGAAAAGGTTTCAAGATGGACAGCAAATTGCCAGATTCCTTCTGAAAGTCCAGTACATTGCCAAATTCCTCTTCTGGAATGAATTCGTCCATAGGAGGATGTTTGACGTCAACGGACGAAAGATAAGTGAAAATTGCTTTAAGTGTTCAGTTTTGCTTAGTCTTTACTTACTTACTTGCTTTTAGTACTTTAGTTTCACTTACTTACTTTGAGAATTGTACGGAGCAAGACACTCTTTAATCTTTAATTATTTTGTAATTATCAGAACATTGTAAGTTTAAAAATAAGGACTAGATGCCCATTTTTAGTCTGAGAGACTAAGTTGAGTAAATTTTGGCGTGTTTTTCTATGTGCATGTTTGTAAAACGGAAATATGTATGTATGTATGTATGTATGAAAGAGTTAAAATCGAGCTAATTATAGAATTTAATTTAAGTAAAAACTAGCTTCGGACTGCATGAAATTTAAACTTAGCTCTCCAGCCAGTACTAAGTTGAGAATTAAATTTAGGGTGTATTTTTGATGTCTGGTGTATGAGAATTTTAACATGTAGGCTGTTCTGTTAGGTGGTAGTATTGAAGACGCTTTACATGACCATACGCTCTCCTTTTAGTACACCTCGCTGGATAGCAAGTGAGAGATTTGAAATCTGGAAAGAATATTCTGAATAAAAGTCTTCTAGAGAACTAAAGCGAAAATGAATCTATTTGTGTAAAATCTTTTGAATATGTTAATGGTTCAATTCTGGCGACCAGAAATATAAGGGTTGATTTTTTTTTTTACTAATAGTTATTTTAATTTAGATAAAAATATATTTAAGGGTGCCTTTATCGAAAATTGGCGATTGGCCAGCAAGACACAAAAAAATAACAAGTCAAAGAATTGCACAAACTCTGTGTTTATGTATAAATCGATCTATTTTCACTTGAAAAAACATCAGAGAATTGCACAAACTCGGCAATGCGCGCTGATTTGACTTTGCCCGTGTACACATCGATCTATTTTCACTTAAAAATCGAAGGATCACCCAAATCTACACTAGACCCAAACAAAAAATTTATAATCTCAATAACCTGTATTTTGAATCAAACAGTGAAATAGCATAAAAAAGGAAATACATCTTACCGCATCTATACTCTACACAAAGGAAATATCCATTTCCGTCAGTCTGTGGCACATAAAATTCCTTAACAGCATCCAAAAACTTTCCTCAAACCATTTTCCCTTTTTAATAGAACACTTTATATAGTGGACTTTTCTTGCGACAAACTTATTTAAAGCCATCTGAACGATCTTTACGTTTGACCATACGCATTTCGTTCGTACAAACAGGATACTTATAATTCCGTTGAATTACATCCAAAAAAGTTTCTTTTCTTCTGTCCTCAACCGCTTTAAAAAAAAAAAAAAAACTTCCGCTCTCTCGTTCTACAGAGTTTTACCGTTTTACCTAGTTCTACCCAGTTCGTACCACGAAACACCCTGTTTACCACTGGCAGTCATTTTACGATGCAAAGCACACAATACGCACCATACTTCTCCACTGACATCCAACGTAGTCATCTTGCAGTAACGCGTCCCTTACAAATATTTTCCCATCAGTCAAATTCACCTCAATCACGCAACTAATCACGCCATAATAGAGTTTCCATAACATTCACCTACTCAGGTTACTGTAAATGAAACAACAACTTGACGATAATCTAAGGGGCGCCCTAAAATATAGGCTAACCTTTACTTTGTTAGCCTTTTCTATCACTCCTTGTTTCCATGCGTTTCCTCTACAGAATGTGAATTAGTTTGCGATTTAGGTCTGTGAATTATAATTCCATGAAAAAGATTTCCAGAGATTCTACTCTGAAACAACTGGTAAGAAAGTAGAAATTCTATTAAAACAAATGCGATGACAAGAAAATGTTATTATCTCAATTTCCAGTGCTTGCCCTAAATATTTTTCTTCAACAAAAATATTTCGTGAAAAGCCGCTCAAGAAAAAGGAGAGTAGAGAAAACGAAGAACTTGATGTAGTAATATTTGAAAGCGTAGAAGAACAGCAAGGCAATAAAAAGAAGTACTGTTACAACAATTTGAATGTTTAAAAAATTGAAAGATATCTGATTATTTAACAGTTGCGATTAAAGAAAATAATATATTTTTTCTCCATATAAAAACAGAATCTGTTCCTTTTATTTTTGTATCAATTGTTATCCATAAGGATCTGCAATTAAAAATATATTTTAAAGATATTCCGTTAACAAAAACTATCAGCTATGCATTCCCTTTAAAAATTAATCATGTACATAGTTTCTATTCATTGCTTAAAGAAGTTACACCGTGAAGGCATGCTGGAAGGAAGGCAATGCCCTCGAACCACGGACCTCTCGAAAACGCGTCGAGCGTGCTGACCACTACACCACGAAGGCATGCCAAGAAGGCGAGAGAAATACCTTGTAGAAGGAGAAAATAACGTATAAGCTTTAAAAATTTATTATTCGGAAATTCAAGGCATTCTCCATGAATTAAAAAATTATGCTCCTGAACATAAAAAGAAAGAAATGTAGTTTTTATTTGAGTATCTGTCATTACACCTTTTGTATAAAACTAATAAGAGGTACAGTTCTGATCAGTAAATTTTTTTCAAGTTTGATATTTTCATTTTCTCCACATTACTATAAATTTGTATGAAGTGAAGCACTTTGCCACGTCCTTCTACACTGAAAAGATTGTTTTCTGAGTATAATTTTAACCCTAAGGTGGAAGAAACTGCTGAAAAATTCTTGAATTATGCTACGAAGAAAAGCCTCAGTTTAGACGAAAAGGATAAATATGGGCTGTTCTTGGGACTTATCTCACTTGTCTGAAAGTAATACCAAAACAAGCCCACGAAATGCATCTTGGCAAAGAGTGCAAGATTGCGCCTGTCGTTGGCATAAGCCTTGAGCACCATAAAGGTCATAATACAACTTTGCGCAGTTCCGCCCTCAATTTTGATGGACAGCACCCCAGGCGGACGGGTACAGGGGTCTTCCACTCCTCTTCTCCTACCACCAATCTCTCGAGAGGACTTTCGGTTCGCCGCATATTTATTGTGCCCACATGACGCACAGACATTATACATTTACAAACTCCTGAGATTCGAACCCGGATACGGCAGTCAGCGTGGCTAACCACTATCCCGGTTGGGCGGCGTAATGATATGTCGCATTAATGGTTGATGAAATTCATAGTAAGCCATTTTTTTATTTCAAAGGTGTCAAAAAGCAGCTAATTCTTTTTTTGTTTATGTGCTGAACAGTATTAGATCTTCACATAATATACATATGTTCTAAGTATTGTCCCAGTAAATGCATTATCAACACAGTATTTGCATGAATGTGTAATGAAAATAATAAAACTTTTCGAAAATTTAGGTTTTCGTGTAATATATTTTGCTACATATAAAAATGCTGTAAACAGAGGAGTTTTTCGTATTTTGCCAGTCCTCCAAATATTAGTATTGTATACCAACGTCCAATAGATACTATTGGCCCATTATTGTGTATAATTGACTGCGTTTATGTACCTTAATGTGTTCTCCATAATTGGCTTAGTCAAAAGAATTTAGGGCAATGCGTGTATTTTCTAGACATTCCTATAACACCAGAAACAAAATCGGCAGAAATCGTAAAACCAGCATTTTTATTACGCTCAAGTAAACTCCACGAAACTGAGTATAACAGTGTGGTGAAGTACGCTCCTAGTCTGACTACTAAGTCATTGTATCCGAACAATATAGAAAGACAAAATGTTAAATTTGGTTTTCATTTGTTTAATTTGAAAGTGGCTGAAGGTATCCAACCTGTTGCTGCTCCTATACATGATGTTTATCAGGAATCGATTACACATTCGGTAGATGATCACAGAATTAAATTTCTAAATATGTTTTCGGATTGGTTACGGAAATGAGAAATCAGCGAAGTGGATACCGGTTATTATACGAAAGAAACTCATAATGCATTAAAGTTTACTACGTTTGCTAGCATAGAAATTTCGAGATACTGCCTAGAACTAAACCAAAATATGTTTCTAAAGCAAAATTGCAAACTGATAGTTTAGAAGATCGATTCGTTCAATACAGACAGTGGAGCTCAATATAATGCATCTGTTACACAAGTATATGGAGCACAGAAAAAGTTATGAGTTGGCTCACTTTATTCCGCTAACTTTAAATTTTACCATTCACGGCAAAAGTCAAACTGTGTATGAACAAGAGATGAAACAGAAATATTTGCATTCTAACTTGTTGTAAACGAAAACGTTATTACAAATACATTACCTACCAATAAGTATTTAAACACCTGTGATAGAAAAGGAAAACAAAATTTATTCAAATACTATAATTGGTAGAGCCTCCATGAGAGGCAGTTGCCTCCTCAACCCTCTGGCGCATGCGTTCCATAAGTCTTTCTATGACGGCTATTGGAATTTTCTTCCACTCAGCCAGGGAAAACAGGTCAGCCCCTTCACCGACATTGGACAGTTGTATCACCCCTTAATTTGGCGATCCATCATCACGATAGCGTTTCGATAGCTTTCAGGTCTGGGCTTTCGGCAGGTCACTCCATTCGATTAACCCCTTTGTCATCATGCCAATTCATGACGGACATCGCAACATGACCGCTGGCGATGTCATCCTGAAAGTAACATGTGTCCAACCCGTAAAAACTGCGACAACGCAGGAAGCACACTATTATCCAGAATAGTTCGCTAATATGTGTATAATGTTTGCACGGCAGGGGGACGCTTAAAAATATGCAGTGAGCTGATAGCCGTCTCTATAATATGGTAGTAGAGGAAAAGGACCTTCCGACCCCCCCCCTTGTGCTCACCTTCAAATCTGAAGGCGGAACAGAGGCGTTAATAAGGGTATGCAGGGAATGCCGTCGTATAGAGGCCCGAAGGCTTAGGGGGCCCTTGAATGTCCTGCTGAACTAACTACATTTACATGTTTAAACTGAAAACACGGATTCTATAATATATATATATAGTCTCAAGAAGTTGGTAGTAGGGGAAAAGGACCCTCCGATCCTCCCCCTTCCCTCTGTGCTCACCTTCAAATCTGAAGACGGACAGAGCCAGAGGTGTAAATAAGGGTATGCTAGGAATGCTGTCTCCTAGGAGTCCGAAAGCTTAAGGGGCCTTTGAATGTCCTGCTAAACTACATTTACATGTTTAAACTTAAAACACGGATT
>KK115005.1:19887-63273 GCA_000611955.2 Stegodyphus mimosarum | reverse complement strand
TTATAGACATATATATATAATCCGTCTTCTTTTAAATTTTTAAGGGCCCCCTACCTGTATGAGGCAAACCCCTATATGACGCAGATAGGGGCCTCTTGGAAGCATATGAAACAGATGAATTCAGTGTAGCACACACCCAAATTTCAACTGAAAGCAAAACAAAAAAGATGCATGCTTTCGATTTGATTCCCCTCCCTAGAGGACAGCTTTCAAAATTACAGTTTCAAATCCCAACCAGATCCTTTCGATGTTTGCCGCCTGGTAAAGTTCACTACAAAGAAAGATTGTGGATATGGGCTTAATCTACAGCAATCAAGTTAGAGATACGAACAGGCTCTGACTTCGGAGAGGGTAGTTGGACTGAGGAACCTTGAGGCGTTTGGGATTCGAAACTTGAGGTAATCTTTTTTAAAAAAAATTCCGCATTTATGTTTGTTATTTAAGATTTATTTTTCAGATATCAGACCATCTGCAATTAGAAAATTCACCTTTTATTTTTGTAATTTGAGATTTTCTTTGCTTATTTTTGACTATTATTTAGAATTTTTTTTTTTCAAATTTTATTTTCGGTTGATTAACATGCGTGACTTGATTACTAGTTCAGAACGAATTGAATCAAATATTACTGGTGTTTCTATATGTCAAAAGTGTGGTTCTTAAGTATTGATCTCGAGTACCAGTTTGTTTTTGTATAATAAACACGAAAAGTACATTTTTATGTGTTCTTATGCTTGGTTAATGTTTTGAGTTATTAAAGCAACTGGAAACTACTAATTAAATATCATTACTCTTTTTCTGTGCACTAACTTTGCTATTAGGGGTATTAAGTGCCATTTATAGAGCTTATATATTGAGTATTGTTATTATCCTTGATTAATTACTTGGTAAGTACTTAAAGTATTCCACAATGAAATAAATAGTGCTGTTTCTTTTGTGTCTGTGTAATAATTTTGGTGCTTTATTTCCTCTAAGAGTGCCATTGTTATTTTTCGGATAACAGAAGTGTTTCAGAATGAACTGAATATTGTTTTTATGAGTAAAATCTTTGCTTTGGGAGTGTAACATTTTTTTTTCCTTCCATAGAGATCATTTAGGATAAACTTAAAAAGCATTTTTTGCAATTTTTTTTTTTTGTGTTATTGAAGGATTTCGAACTAATATTAGTGATATTTCTACACAAAGACCTTTTTGAAACTGTGACATAATTGCTTCATATATTTAACTGTCGTTTTGTTCAATACCATCACTTTTGCCTGTGATGCCTGTGATGATGTGTATTTCATTTACTTATTGTGGCTTACATCCATCTAGGGACTGCAAATTCTTGTTTTTAATCATGTTTAATTTCAGTTTTACTTCTGCATTTTTTTTCAGGAATGTTCTAATATGCTTAAATAATAACAGATATATGTGTGTTTCGACCAGTATAAATTTTTAACTTTAGTAGTAAAATATGTATATATTTAATCTTTTATTTACATTTACATATGCTCACTTCGAGCATTTTAAAATTTTTTACGAACTGAAATTTAAATAAGTGTTTATCTGAATCATTTACTGCGTAAAAATATTTGACAAATGTTCTGAGAAGGTATTTGTCCCATTGCTTCTAATAATCTATAAAGTATCTTAATGTATTGTTGCGAAATTGCCCATCTGCGGTAAGGTATCTTCCCCGCAAAGCGAAGTTAGGCTTGCCAGATTTGGTGCAAATCTACCATTTGGCGATATGCTTTAGATGGGAGCGAGAACATTCTAGAACGAATTCTTAGCGGTTTTCCTGAGAATGATCCCGAAGGCAGGTCAAAAGCTACATATACCCTGATGGTGCGTGATGTAGTAGAATATCTTGAGAGTATCGAGAATATGCTGAGTTCAGTATCTCTGTTTCAGTTCAGAGATCAGCTTGAAAGTAATCGACCGGGTCGGGAGCTGTACTTTAGTGCTTTGCACTGAAGCTGTCTTCACATATTGGGTGTATGACAATGACAAATTTTCAGGAGAGTCCACCTAGGCGATGGGAAATCACATAGCAATATATGGTCGAAAACGCTTTCCTGGTGCGTTAGTGACAACACAAAACGTAAAAAAGGAAGGACACAAACAGTGCGACAAAACATGTTTTATTATGTTTAGTACAGCAGACACTTAAAATTAAGAACAAAAACAAACAACGATCGTCATTAAAGAAGGCGTTCAAAATTACGACCCCGGACCATGATGCAGCTCTCACTTCTCTGGCGCACGATGGCGATCTGCATCACGAATGGAAGACCGCATGAAAGATGCATGACGCACGATTCCTGCATTACTTTCCAGGTTGTAATTTCGAACACTTTCTTTGATGATGATCGTTGTCTCTTTGTTTTTTCTTTGTTTTTGTTGCACTCCAAATGATAAAAATGTTTTCTCACCCCGTTCGCGTCCTTTCTTTCTTGACTTTTGTGTCGTCACTACCGCGCTAGGAAAGCGTTTCCGAGCATGCATTACTATGTGATTCCCTATTGTTTCGGTGTACTCTATCTCTCCTGAAAGTTTGTCACCGCTGTATTGATACACCCTGTATATAGCCTGATAGCCTGAAGACTGTGTTGCTGATTGTTTCAGCGAGTTTATTGTAGCTTTTAGACGATTGTGACGCGCCTTTGGAACCGTCCTGTATAATACTAAGGAATAGATTGTGTTTTCATTCTTCATCAAGCGTTGTCCAAATCTACGAACCCGTAGAACGCAACAATATAAATAAATAATTTTGTGTACTACTTTAAATTCAGGCTCTGTGATTTACATGGAAAAACATATAGAAAATAAAGTAAATGATGAGACTAAATGATTTTTATTGTTACGAATAGCCCAGTTTGAGAATGTACCTTCAGCTCGGTGGAAATTGTCATCAAATTGTCCTTAACAGGCCTTTTTGTTGATAATGACTTCCAGGCTTATTAGTGTCCAGCTCCATAAAGAATACTTTGTATAACATTCAGTAAAGTTAAAAATTTTATTTTCTCTTGAATGGTTATTAAAGTGTAACTGTATTTCTCTGTAATGCAGTTTTTATGTCTAATCTGTAGGTTATGTAGTTTTTTATGTATAATTTAAATGCGTGTTATTTTTCTATGTTGGAGAAGTCCTCAACTTTGTCTGCATTTATTGAATGGCTGAATTACAAAATAACAAATAGACTGAGCACCTTGAAATAGCTCATATACTTTTTCTTCCCAGGGGCCCATTAACCCCCGAAAGTCACTGAACACTGAAAGTTTGATTCAAAATGAACAGACTGGCTACACGCGGGTTTTTTGTGGTTCCTATCTGCAACATGGATACGAGTCAGTTTCCCTTAAATCTGCCATGAAGGCATCTCTCCCTACAGGTAGATAGCCCATGCATGCTTTTCCATAATCAAATAATACCAAAACAAAAAAGATTCTATTTTAAGAATATAAATCTCTGCAACATTTTGAATAACTTATTATTTTAAATAACTATGTGTTTATGCACAGATCACGTAATACATATCTAAACGCTGGTGATAATAATTTTAACCGGAGACTGCAAAAGTTACGAATTTAAGATGTACAACTTCATCAGTAGAATATATACATGATTAATGTTTCAGAAAAAACGTGTTTAAATAGGAAAACTTGAAATTATATCAATTTGCAAAGTAGCCGAATAGCAAATGGTTACATATTTGGTGAAATAAACATTTTACTTTACATTATTTGTTTCTTGATAAGTTTTCATGGAATTTTTTGTTCAAAATTACAAAGATGCTATCGTTTGCTATCAGCTGCAAAAAGCAAGAATATTCGGTATTATTCCATTATGTATCTGCCAGGCATTTTGGTGGGGCTTTACTAGCAAACAATAGCTACTTATAAGAATAGTTTATAGATGGCACGCGGTACTTTTTCATCATGTAGGCACACAGACGGTACTTTTCTGTTATGCATACACATGCCAAAATGCGTGGCAGATGTTTAATGGAAAAGTGTTCAATGTTTAAACTCCCCTATGCACATATGAAATGCCTGAAGATAGGAAAGGTGTTCTTCCTTTTGCATGCCTTGTGGTGCTGCAGATATTGTTTAGGTCCAAATGCCAACTGTTTAGAAGCATATAAGTTTAAGGTAAATTGTATTGATAAAAGTAATGATGATTCGAAAAATATTAATTGTAGGAAATTATCAGTTTTGTTGGATATCTTTCACCTCAAAGCAGTCTTTCTCTAATTTGTGACATTTGGTATTGAAGTTCTTAAAACACTGCCATTAATGAATCGTATGTTATGAAAAATGAAATCTGCAAGATTTTAATAAATGCATTTAAATATAGTATACGTTATTTTAGTTTCTTAGATTCCATTATTAAAGGTAAGTACAATTTTAAAAATATTGCTTCGAATCGAAGTAAATCGAATTAAATTATTATAACAAGTAAATTTTGTACCTGTGGTAATAATACATTGTGTTGGAAATATTTTTTATAAATTAAATTATGTGTAGAGACATTATTTTTTTTCTCCGAAAGCAGGAGAGGTGAAAAATGAGCAATACCCTCGGCAGGACTCGAACCACAGACCTCTCGAATATTCGCAGAGTGTGCCTACCACTACACTACGAAGGCAAGCTAAGAAGGCGGGAGAAATACCTTATAACTTTTAATAATATTATTACGAAGCATGTATTTCTTAATCAGTCAGTTTATTACAAGTAATTTATGATTACAATTTAAAAGCTAAAATTAAATTATCATAACGAGTAAATTTTGTACTAGTGGTAATAATACACAGCAACAATTGTCATAACTGGTGATTTCTATGAAAGATTTGAACAGTCGTTCGAATCCAACATAAAGATAAATATAAAGTTTATCTTAAAAAGTCCTTTACGAAGGCATCCTTCCTCTGCCAGCCTGCATATATATTTATTTTCTATTCATAAATAATGTTCTCTCTTCTTAAATACAGATCTCTATACTTTGTTTGTCCTTTCACAATAAGTATCGGGTAGCAAAAATAAGCTTGTTTTAATAAGAAAAAAAGAATGTTTTCAATTATGAGTTAAATGAAATACTTTGAAAAGTAATGTTACTTTTTACACTTCTGTGCTTCACATTGCAGTAGCTATCCACATCATTTTGACATGAAAACTTTACATAGCAACGGTTTAAAGCTGTAGTAATAGTATTTGCAGTTACCTCACATTTTTCACTCTGAAACAGATTTTCCCAACAGCCGTTGAGTGATGTTCCTTAATAAATGAAATTAATTAATCTCTTAGAAAATATACTTATTCCTGAAGATAAGAAGTGTCATTTATATCGGTTGAAAATATGAATTTTTATATAAAATATGAAAATTGAATGAAAATTTAAAGTTCTTTATATTATACTTCGTTATTTTACGTTTTAGATCTTTACTATCGCTTCACCCTGCCAGAATGCAAACTTAGTTCGTGTGTATTTAAGGTGAGGTTTCTAGTTTGTAAAACAAAGTGTGTTTTGCCTCTGGAGGCCACGTTTCTAGGTTGCTAGATAAGATGAGATTTGTAGTGTTCGGTCTTGCGTTATGATTATCGATAGCTGAATACTACTCCGGTTAAGTTTTAAGCTAAATTCATATGTGTAGCCTTTGGCTGCTAGTTTATTTGGATTTAAGTTTTACATTTGAACTTTTTGTTATCTTAAGTTATCTTGCCACAAGTGGTTGGCTAAGGTGTAAGCACAAAATGTGCCTCCTGTTCTTATTTAGTTTAAAAAAATCTGATGTGTACACCACATGACTTCCTTGTATGAAATATTAAATTATACTCAATTTTCATCCATTTCATTTAAACAAACTGAATTAACAGTTAACGAATTTTGAATTAAATCTACTTCGTCGATAGTACATAAAACACAATAGAATAAATGCAATCTTTAAAGTTCACTATATTTATTTACCATAGCCACAGTTCGGCGCTAGGTTCACCTAACAGCGTACATCTCATCCATTTTATAACTCAGAGTGAGCAAAAATTATAGCATCTGAAGAATTACCACAAGTTCTAATCAAATATTATAATAAATC
This sequence comes from Stegodyphus mimosarum, assembly GCA_000611955.2. Classification (NCBI taxonomy): domain Eukaryota; kingdom Metazoa; phylum Arthropoda; class Arachnida; order Araneae; family Eresidae; genus Stegodyphus; species Stegodyphus mimosarum. The sequence goes on along the minus strand of KK115005.1, from coordinate 57,200 downwards.
TAAAACGGTGTATAAAGGAAATTAAACAAATAAAAAAGGAACAGTTTTCACAGCCGATTCAGCGTCGTTTACTTAATGGGCATGCGCTACTAATTAATTCAGTTCTCACTTCGCGCTAAGGCAAAATACATAAACATTCAGAATATTTTCATTAAAAATTGAAAGATATAGAAAAACATAAAACACCAAGTACAGTTAAAACAATTTTTACAATTAAAATTACAATTTGTGCCAAAAACCAGCTAATAACATAAACCATAATCCCAGAATGAATCAAGCGTAATTTAATTCGCGATAATAAAAGAAGACATTACTTTGTTGTTGCGAAGCTTAGTTTCTCTAGATTGGTAACAAATCCACTATTCTGCTAAGCTTCAAATGTAAACAAATATGGACGCTATCATAACCAAAAATTAGGCTTAGCCTCACTTAAAAAACTTTTAAATTGTTGATAATTCCACAATTATTGCATGCAGGTTAACTAAAGGCATAAAATCTTAACCGAAAGATAAGAACAGCATAATTCAATCATTTTTAAAGCAAAAAATGCACAATTTACAAACTTATAAGAATAAAGAAGCTGAGCTCACTGAGCCGAGTAACAGAGTGGATATATATATATATACATATATATACATACTTTTGGTCCGGCCGGTTGCGACCAAAATGCGAGGTGCACCTCTATATGTTATAGCAGCCCTATATGCAAAATTTCAGGCTACTTGTTTTTGAGTTATGGGAGATACGTACGTACGCACAGACGCCACGAAAAAATCTCTTCAGAATCCATTTTAAATCAGTTTTATAATTATTTGGGGGAAAACAGTCCTTTATCCTGTCCTTACGCGCGGATGTCACTCAAAAACATCTTTAAATTACATTCGATAGCGGTCAAAATAGATATTTTCATTGAAATATAGTACCTGAAATTTTTCGCGATTACAATACTTCCTTTTTACTTCGTACAACGAAGTAAAAACAGTCTTTTGCATCCTTCTCAAGTATCAGTTGTTACTTTAGATTTGGCGATAATTCACTTAACGTCTATTTAAAATTTAGTTGCACTGTATGATTGTAATGAACGTAGCTAAACTTTATACTAATTACATTCAAAGATGCTGAAATAGGTATTTAAGTACTTGCCATATATTCATACATTTATGCATAAATCATACTCATACTTTTATAACATAAAATTCAGGTTTCTGTTAGATTAAATGTCTAAGTAATGTAGAAAATTTGCATAAAAGTTATGTCAACATACTATTAAATGATATTCAATGAGGTTATTCATATACAACTATTACAATGTGAAATGTACAAGATTTGAGAATGGTAAATTATGTGCAATTTATTCCATAATCTAGGCAACATTGTGTTATTTATAATCAGACGAATTATAAAAATTTTATAAAAACAGTAGCGTAAACTTGATTTTGCTTCATAAATTCGCACAGTTACACATCCCTATAGTTGTAATTTAAGAAATAAAGAGAAAAAAAATTAGACCATAGTAATTTTGATCATGGCATATTTTAAGAAACACATAAGAATTTTAAATTTGCATGCGGTCCCTTAGTAACAAAACACCAAAAGTTTACCTTATGCTTTAAACTATGTTTTTTTTTGGGGGGGGCAGGAAGGGAGGGTTTGTAATATGAAGAGCTGACACTTAAATAATGTCAAGAGTCATATGATGTAATATTAAAAGCACCAGTCTTAACAATTGAAGTTTGGCTTTTTCAAAAATTATGTTTTAAAAGCTTTGTTTTGATATTGTGATTTCCTGACACAAAAGTAACTCTAAAAAACTTGCAATTTATCGTAACCCACAAGTATTTACTTTCTCAAAATCAGTCCTGAAAGAAACTTCATATAATGAATAATATTAAATCAATATATGCATGATGAATAATTAAATTTTTAATGGAATTGGTCATTCATTTGTAGGGTATATTTCCATGATCACTTCACCAAACAGGTACTATGTAAATTCCAAATGCACACATTAATTCTTGTGATGTAATGTCATTCAACACAAAATATTAGGGCAAAAAACACATCAATTACAAGTGTTCAAAATTACAAATGTAGGTATTTCATATGGAAACAAGTTAAAACATTTTTTGTGATTATGTTATAAGGTATTTCTCCCACCTTCTTGGCATGCCTTCGTGGTGTAGTTGTCAGCACACTCGACGCGTAACCGAAAGGTCAGTGGTTCGATTCCCGGCGAAGGCGTTGCTCATTTTTCATCTCACTTGCTTTCAAAAAATATATACCTAATGTCTCTACACTGGCGCCCGAACTAAAAACGTGGTTGATGATGATTCTCCGCCACCGTGATTTGGCGACTGGGTCCCCAAAACCCCAGTCGCCCTTTAAAAGGGGAAGTATATAAGGTATTTCTCCCACCTTCTTCGCATGCCTTCGTGGTGTAGTGGTCAGCACGCTCCACGCGTATTCGATTCCCAGCGAAGGCGTTGCTCATTTTTCATCTCACTTGCTTTCAAAAAATATATACCTAATGTCTGTACAATGTTTACAAAGCATTATTTATTACAAAATTCTTAAAGCCACCTTTACTTTATGTCCAATACATAATCTGAAATTATACAATAGCTTCATTTGTGAATTAACTAGACGTAACATGATAAGTAATTGCACTGTAAATATGAAGAACATGTAGAACAAGCTTATAGATAATGTCTGAAAATACAAATATTCATCCACATTGGGAATTAAATAATTATATAAGTCACACAGTGTGAAAAGAATATTCGAATTACACGGTGTGAAACGAATTCATATATTTTGACATCATTGAAAGTATTAAATTAAATCATATTAACTTCGAAGAAAGCGCAAGACGCAATTGTTTTAAAAAAAATGGAACCTTTTGAATTTGTGTTCTTGACAATTTTTATGCAAAGCGGTTTATCTTTTCCTAATGCGCCATCTCAAGTATTACAAAAAAAAATCAATCGATTTACATAAGACTCATCAACATCTAAAAAAACATTTCTACTAGTATTCAAAATATGCGAAACAAGTCTAAAGCTATTATGTAAGCAGCTGAGTTTATTGCAAATAAATGGGGCACAGAAACTAAATTTGAAAATGAAAGAAAAATGAAGACAAAGAAATTTTTTGAAGAGTTATGTGAGGATAACAGGTTTAAAAATTCCGAAATAACTTTTAAAGTAACAGTTTTTTATTTATGCTGCTGTCGATATTTTAAATACTCTGTTAAAATATACAATCAGTGGAATAACAAAAATCACAATGACGTTTACTTTTTTGGAACCTAAAACTCTGTCATAATTAACAAATACGGAAAATATGAATAATGTTTCAAAAACATGGAAAACATATAAAGAAGACTTTACTGATGCACTAGAATTACAACTTCTGTTATATATAAATATTTTCAAAACAGAAATCCAAAATTTGAAATGCAGTAAGGATTTAACTACATTTGCAATGATAAAATTATTATGCTATGGCAAGCAGTTATTCGGAAGTATGCAATTTATTTATATTGTATTTATAATTACCTGTAACCACAGCCCCGAGTGAGAGATTATTTTCAAAACTGAAACTAATAAAAACATATTTGAGAAACACACAAAATCATTTGTCAAACCTATCACTATTGAGCGTCGAAGCTGAGATGGCTGAGAAAATGGACGTCCAGGTATTGATAAATAATTTTGAGGAAATGAAGGTTAGGAGGCACAAATTTTAATAGAGGACTATTGTCTTTATGATGAATTTTGGCCACTAGTGTTATAATTACTCTCAATCATGAAAATACATTAGAGAAGAAACGCAGTATAGACCAAGAAAAATTAGAAGAAAACAGGAACAAAAATTTACCGTACGTATATTTAAAAAAAAAAAACATGTATTAAAGTAGTTTAGGGTACCAAAATTTTTTTTCAAAAAGCGAGGGGAAAAAAAAGTTTACCATACATATTTTTTAGAAAATTGTGCCTACAAATAGTTTTCTTTATGAAATTTATGATAAATATATTTTTAACGAATGTATCATTTACATTATAAACGTTTTTATTTATTACTTGTATATTATTGCATAAGTCATGTTCGTAACCTGAGTAACACAGAGCACTTATATGTTAGTGTAATTTTTTTTTTGTACGTTTAGCTATTATGTTGTCTGTCAATTTATAACGTAACCAGTTATGTATTAGTTTGCTAAATTAATCCAAAGAAACTGACATTGGCGCAGATTTTATATAAAAACTCAAAATATATTTGTATGTAAAATCTGCTGAACTTTATTTAAAAATGTATGTATGTAAAACCTACTGAATTTTATTTAAAAATCTCCTCAAATCTAGGCTTCCTTCCTTTTCTTAATGCTGTACTTTACATCGACATGTTCCTATTTTTGTATAGACTTTAGATTTGTTATAATATTAGATTTGTTATCGGTATGTATCTCAGTGAATGGAGAGAAAAACCTATCTCTTACATTCACACGCGCACACACAAAAAACCTTAAATAAACTGATTAAAATGATTTGATGTCAAATATTGCACCCAGACTAAAGTAAATTTGCATTTCACAATTAGTCAAGGAAAAATATTTCCTTTTTATTTTTTCTTCATGTTACGAACCTTTCAACTGGTTTTCTAAGAACGTGCTTTTATTTTTTAACTCCAGATCTGATCAAAATCATCATCAAAATATTGGCTCCTGGAATACTTGATTTTCGTTTTTTATATTGCACTTTTTTTTTTTACCCCAGAAGGTCTATTCATTTTGAGTTGGTTCACTTTTCAAATTGTTGTCTCCAAATGTTAAAGCCCCGCATTATATTTAAAGAAATTAAATAATGAAGAATCTGCTTGAATGTATGTATGTTTCTCGTGCTGCGAAAAAGCAACGGTATCTAGAGACATAAAATTTTCAATAAGTTGTCCTCCACTAGAATATGGGGATCTGGAAGTCCGAACTTGGAATTTGGAAGTTGTTTTATTATCTATTTCATATTTTGTAAAACTTTAAGATTTTTTGATTAAGAAACTCAACGATTTCAAAGAGAGCAATGGCAACATTGTACGAAAAAAAAAAACATTTTTAACCATTTTTATCTCCAGCGCGCGAGACTGTGTATTGGAAATTCTAAAGGTATGCTCATCTGAAGATTATTTTGAGATATTGCTGTTGAATTGAATTTGATGGCTTTAGTGCGAAGAACATGATATTTAATAAATAAAGGTAACACACAAAACGTTTAAAAAAAAAACGCCCTTTTAAATATATAAATCGCGGGCGTATTTTTTTTTTTTTTAAGCGCAGTAAATTTATTTGGGGGGGAGGAAAATATTTTCCTTACAGGCTCAAGAGTTCTAGTTACACCACTGAACAGAGCACAAAGTCAGACTGTCACCTGTATGGTGCTCAAGGTTCTGGACAACGATAAATGCAGTCTTGTCAAAAGAACCTCTATGTAACCTCTCAATATATATTCCTTGGTCTTGTACTCTTTGCCACGGTAATAATTCACAGGCTTGTGATTATATCAGATAAGTGAATTAGTAACAAAAACAACACCATATATTTTCTTTTGTGTCTTTTGAACGATTATGAACAATAATCTCCTTAAAGAATTCGGAGTACCAAAAATAACCAAACGAGGGAGTGCCCTCTTTTGGTTTCCCATGGAAAATATGTAAAGCAAATTTCATGAATGGTAGCTGCTGATGAATGACTCAGTATGAGCTATAAAAAGGGAAGCTAAAACTATGATGCTTAATGTTGTCTTTTTTATCAGTAGAACGTTGAAATTTGCCATGATTTTCAAGAAACTGAAGACTCAGGAAGATAAACTAGCTATGCAGTTTATTCATGCTTTCGGCAGAGCTTAAATTGCCCCGGAGCACACTGGAGCCTCAGTTTTTGAGATAAATCACAATTTTAGCCGGAAAGTACTGGAGTCCTAAATGGAAGGGCTCCGACACTTCCTTTCTGTTAGTGAACCCCAATTTCAACAGACAAATTTTATTTGAATAACAATTATGCCTTAAAAATCTATTCTAACTTCTGAATGCAAGCATGTCTTTCCCTCGGACACAAGCCTTGGACAGAGGTTGAGACTTTTAAGGAAAGAAAAGCCCTCCGCTCACACGTCAAAGCCTTATTCTCCAGGAAATGCAGTGCTTTGTAAGAGCGAGTAAATTTTTCATTTCTGAAAATGCTGAAAGTGATACCCTACACACCTGCACATGCCTGGCTAGTGACGTCCAGTAAACTTTTTGAACGATGTGGCCAAGCGCAAGGGACTACTACTGTCACTAGTACAGAGGTGTCACGTTGTTAATCGAACGTATTCAGAAAAAATTTACACTTGACGTCTAGAATTACATCGATGGGACAGCGCTATCAGAAAGTCTTGCACTTTATTTTCAAAGCTATATTTTTACGTCAAAATTTCCATCCATATCCTCACACTGTTTCTAGAATTCTTACTATTCTCCTTAGTGGTGTTTTAATTGTTACATCTTTTTTCATCGGCGTGCTGCAAAAAAGAATAGTTTTTGTATCTATCATCTCTTGAAAGAGCACATTATACGTATAACCAGAGCTTAAATTCAGACGGAGATGGGCCGACCTATTTCTTAGCTTCTGAGTGAAACTGTAATTCCAACCGGAGCCCTAAATAAGATGAAGTCCAATAACTAAATTTTTATTTAACTATTTAAAATTAATTTAATAATTTATTAAATTTCTATGTATCTCTTTATAATTCTTTTTAAGTTTGGCTTAATTACTTAACTATTTAAATCTTTTTTCCCTTCCTTCCTGACAGTTTTCCATAGGGCTTCGGCACTTCTAGTTTTAGAAATTAAGCAATGGATTTCGGTGAACTGGAAATAAAATTCTCCATTTTATTTGTACAATAACTATATTAATTACGATTGAGGACAGCAGATGGCGCCACATCTCAAGTGAAGCACATCTCTATTTTTTGGTTACTGTTTTCTCTTTGGCCAGTGAAGTGTTGGCTCTCTTTTTGTATTTTCTGACGTTGTCTTCGGAGAGTCTCTGACATGACAGACTCTACTTTCATCGGCATAAAGGCATCTCTAAATCTTGACAGCCTGACCACGTTATGCGCAATGCACAATAATCGCGGCTTACTGCGGCAAATCGAACATGGAACAATTGTTAGATAATGTACTCCCTAGGGAATGCATGCAGAGACTGAGAGAATTTCATTCATTCCCTTTTTGCATTTCTTAACATGCTTTAATTACGCCTGTCTTCAATCACTTGCCCCAAATCTATGTCATTAGATTGCTTAGATTTTCAGTACATGAATAAATAAATTCTAATTCTCTTAAAAGTAATTTTAATTTATGCGGAAAGCTGCGTTGTTAATTTACGAAACGTGCTTGAATCTGAACAGCGGAAGAAATTTTTTCTTTAGATATATAATTTTAAAATATTTTTATATCTAAAAAACAAAGTAAGAATGTCAGTACCTTGATTTATTACTAAATAACATTTTTATGTAATAATTCTTTTTTTTCGTTTAGGGGAACCGTACGCTGCTTGGGGAGTAAAAATGCAGCGGCTTCTTAGCGGAATTTTTGTTAGCAGTTTAAGTTTACGAAATCAGTTAATAGATGGCGCTATGCTAGATGTAAAAATGAGAGCAGTAATAACAGAAGTAGGCTTTCTATGCGCGATTGTCTCCGTACCCTAAATCATAATTCGTCTGTAGTTTTCCCTTAGACGAGGCATTGGTTCGTAAACAATAACCATGGGTATTCAGCTCGAAGAATCTCAAAATATGGCAAATTCGAATCTTGTGAATTCTGAAAACATAGGTGAAGCGGCTATTGTTTTCATTGGTATAGGCGCTGTCTTGGTTGTTCTTAGTGCAGCTTCTATCATTTATGGTCTCCATCGCAGAAGAAGATACGGTTCAGTTAATACTGGAGGTATGTGATATTTTGATTTTATGCTCAGCTGTTTTCTTATTCACAGCTAGTATCTTTCCCTTTTAATTTCTTTCCATCTTGGTACGCTTTAATCGAGAATTTTTACTTTTTTTCTTATAACAGTTTAATAAATAGTTTGTTTTATTCGTGATAAATTTAAAATATACTTTTAAGATGAAAGTTTTTTTTTTTTTCATTTGACATACATATTCAGCTTTTAGCAGTGTAGATATATTACTTTGAACTAGGATCTCTTCAGTCTATTTTGCTTTTTGCTGATGGAAAAAAAGGCGGTTACTATTTTATTGTTCAATCAAAATTTATTATTTTCAATTTCTGATCTGATTGCCTTTACTTCCAGATTTGAGTGATGGGATTGAGGTGCTTGTAATATTTATAAATTTTGTAACATATTCTTTTCCATTTCAGAATATGATTTTTAAAGCTGAGCTTAAGTGTTCCTCAATTTTTTTTTTATATAAAATTTTTCATTGTAAAGTTAAAACTAAAAAGGCATTTTCACAGTCAATAACTTTATTCATGATGGAAACAGTTTGGTTGTTGTTATTTAATTTCATTAATCATTATTCTTTCATTTTCTTCCATTTCCTGTCTCATTATTTACAATTATTATCTTGACAATGATCTGTGAAGTTAAAATACAAATTTCTAAAAGATTTTAATATGTAAATTTCTTGAAATGCAAAGCAAAGTGTAATGTTTGACATCATATGAGTAATGTTTCCATAAATATGTATATAACTGCTGTCTGTTTAAATCTTCCAGTGTAAGTATTCATGTAATAAATACATTAATTCATTCATAATTTTGGATTTAAAGTAAAATTTATAAAAGTTTTAAAAGTAATCAACTAATGAAATTATTCCCAGGGAAATTTGAAGTAACTGATCAAATTTCTCTATAATGCTACTTTTCCTTTTCTAAATTGATTATTGAAAAGAATTTGGTAAATGCTAACATAGAAAGCATAATAAAGAAGAGAAAAAGTGAAGAAATTTTTGTGTGAGGGCTTTAAATTATTATGTGTCTTGCTAAGAATTTGGAATATTTGAGGAGTGAAAAGATTTAGGAGAAAGTATTTTAAATACTTAAAATATCTAAATATCTTGAAACCATTAAAGTAATTAATAATAAAGAGAGTCTAAACTGTATAAAAGTAAATAAACAAAATATTAATACTTAGAAGAAGATTTTAAAATCTATACCCACTTGTGTGTTTATCTAGTTTATATAAATATATATATATATATGCTTTAATTTTTTAAAATAATATATATATGTATATGCTCCCAAATTCGATTATAAAATTTAACAGCACTAGGCACTGATTTTCTACTTGTTTATCTTTCATTTTCATGTAGGAGTTTCGAAAACTTTCTAAATACTGCTATAGTTTTATATATATACTTTAATTATTATAGTCTTTATATCTTGTAATCTAATTTCTTAACATCATTCAAGAGGGTAAAATCCTGAATTCTGATATTTTTGTCTAAAGAAGTCCGAGCTAATGATAGTTTTCATGATTTCTTTGTGTTCAACATTCCCAAAACGGATAGATAGCCCTTCTATTATTTTTTACCATGATTATGTATCTATATATTAAAATTTGGTACTTTATTCATGGTACTTTTTAATGGTATGAATGGGTCCCATAACAAATTTATACTTTAGTGTTAAGTTATACAGGCAGTGGATAATAGTATGGAAACACTTTGTAAAATGCATGTTTGAACTGAAACGTTTATTCTTGCAAAAGTTGTGATGGTGCTGATGTGTTTGCTCGCTAACGATACCTGTAAAAAATCCTCGATATGTTGCAAGTATTGTTCGTTATCGAAACAATGTTTTGTGAAGTTGTGAGTGCATCATGCTAGAGCTAAGTGAATTTGAACATGTGCAAATTGTTGGGACTCATATGGTGGATGCTTCTGTAACCAAGGTAGTTGAAGTGTTTGGTGTTTCAAGAGGCACAGTATTTAAGATTTTTAACTCGTAGAGGAAAACTTGAAAAACTGCATCCGCTAAATCACGGCACAGATGAAAATGTGTGTTGAGTGATCATGGAAGAGGGTTGTAATAAAAAATAAGGGAATACAGCTGCAAAAGTGACTGCTGAAACGATTTAAAATTTATACCCACTGTGTGTTTATTTACTTTAGATATATATATATTACTTTAGTTTTGTGTATATACTTTAATTATTATAATCTTTATATCTTGTAACCTAATTCCTTAATGTCATCCAAGAGGTTAAAATCCTGAATACTGATATTTTTGTCCAGAGAAGTCCAAGCTGATGACAGTTTTTTTTATTTCTTTGTGTGTCTAACATGTGAATAGGGCTTTGAAAAAGCCTTTCATGAAAACAGCCTTCCCAGGACAGACAGACAGCCCTTCTGTTATTTTTTATCATAATCATATACCTATATATTAAAATTTGGTACCTTTATTCAGTAACTGAACATTGAAAAACAGCATCCCTTAAACCACAGCATGGATGGAAATGTGTGTTGAGTGATCATGACAGATGATCATGAAGAGGGTTGTGATAGAGCTGCAGAAGTGACTGCTGAACTGAATGTCATACTGACAAACCCTGTCAGCACCAAAACAATAAAAAGGGAGCTCCACAAGCGGGGTCTTTTTGGGCAAGCTGTAATTGAAAAGCCACTCATCAGTGTTCAAAATGCCTGTAAGAGGAGAAAGTGGTTCCAAAGTCATTAAAACTTAGACTTTGAGCAATGGAAGACTGTCATTTGGTTAGATTAATCTTGCTTCATTCTGTTTCCGACTTCTGGGTGAGTTCACATCTGGTGAATGCCATCCCAAACATATGATGGACTATTTGTTGACAGTGAAAAATGTGTGAGGTTCGGTCATAGTTTGGGCAGCCATATTGTGGTATTCCATGGGATCCATCATTACTGGGCGAGGTTGCATTACTGCCAAGGATTATATGTCGATTTTGGTCTATCATGTACACTGCATAAAAAAATAGGAGACAGTTCTATAGCTCCCGTTATACTGGGCCGATTGACGGAATTCAAATTGCGTTATGCGTGTATTGAAAGAGCAACTTAGAATATATATTAGATTTATATATAGTATTATTCTAACATAGGTATTTTGATGCAAAATTGGACTTTTTCTGAAATAACATACCATTCTTTGTTCCATATTTTGATTATACGACTCAAATTATGCGAAAATGCCAAGTTTTGTAAAAAATCACATGAGTAGTTTTTAAAAAATTAGGTCTCAAAATTTTAGCTCCTCAATGTTAATTGAATTTGATATGTATTTACTAATATCTTTTTATTATTATTATCATTATTATTAAGCTTACTTGATTCCTTATTCCAGAATTTGAAATTTAGTCTTAACCAAATATAATTTGCAAATTTTTATGATTTATTTTTAAAATTTGTAATTTTAAATACTTTTTGTCAATTTTTCAAAAAAATTTTTATATTATAACACATAAAATTTGTAACATCATCTTAAAATAAATGTATATCTAAGCATACCTGCAAAAAATTAGAGTTTTTTATTCAAAATTTCCTAAGATGTACATGAATTGACATTTTGGCAGGTTTTGAAATTTGACGTATTTAATATAAGCGATAATAACAAAAATGTGCTTTATGCACTTTGTTAAAATTATTTGAAAGAATAAATGATGGACCTTTTTTTCCGCTCGTACCTCAATGAAAAAAAAAGGAAAGTAAGTAGGTTACTACAGTATATAGATATTACTACTGATATTAGATCATCAGTTTAAATATAGTAAAATGGCATGTAGAAATTATAAAAATAGTTTTGTAATTAATAAATAAAATTTTTACTTATAAGAAATTTTGTTTTTAGTTAGATAGAATGATAATATTAAATGTCTTCGTTTTATAATTGAGTATGTAATTTTTTAATAACAATTTTTCTGTTATTTTGTATCTTTCACAGTCATAGACATATATTTTCTTTCTTTCTTCTTTTTTTTGGGGGGGAGGGGGTATTGTTCTGTTATCAGGACCAGATCCAGAATGTATGTATGAGTAGCTGGATGGAGGTTTTCTATGTATGCATGTATATGTGCTTTTACATACACACATATATTCATACGTTTCTGAATCCGGTTCCGATAACAAAACAGTACTTTTAAAAAAAAATGGAAGCTGTCAAATTATTGATCTTTTAAACTTCAGATGAATTATTAATTAGATTTCTTTTGTTATAATATATGTGTTATGATGTAATATCAATTGAATCATGTATAAAATACTGATGGATGCTTTTTCGTTATGGATGTAAGTTCCTAGTTAATAAATAGTTGATATTCATGTATGACTCTGATTACAGATAGTCATTATTAAGAACAATGTTACATACTAGAATGTGTTACTGTATCTTTTTTATAAAGGACACAGCAGTTTGAATGTTTACATATCACAGTGGGATTTCATGTAAAATGACAACTGACATTTCAAGCTGACTGTCTCAATTTTAGGGTGTCATGGAATTATCTATTATTTTGGAGGTTATTTTAGTTGATGAGAATAAATTAGAACTATAAATAGTTGTATAAATGTGAAGGGGTGGAATAGTAAATAGAAACAACTTGGCTTGCCATTTCTTTTTTTTTTTTTTTAATTATTTCATTTTTCAAGTCAAGTGACCTTCAGAATTTTGGTGTGATCAATAGTAGTATCATGTCTTTAACTAATATTCCAGTTTTGATTCCTGTGAACTACTCCATATGCCATACCAACTATTAATACATTGGGTTAGTCTATGTTTTAGGGTGCTGCTTGGATTATTGCCAAGTTGTTGTTTCTTTTATCGCCAAATTGTTGTTTCATTTATGGTAACCTGACTAGTTGAATGTTATGGAAACTCTATTATGATGTGATTGGTTGCAGGATTGCGGTGAATTTGACTGATGGGAAAATATTTGTAAGGGCTTATTTCTGCGTTGGATGTCAGGTAGGAAGTACGTTGCTTATTTTGTGCTGTATGCCATAAAATGGGTATATGTGATGAGATTAATGTGAAGTTTCTGTACGATTTGGAACAAAAGGGGGAAAATGCATTAATTGACTGGTGTGTAAATGAAGGTTTACTTAGTAGTCATTATAAGCGCCCTATTTGTATGAAGGAAATGCACATGGTCAAACGTAAAGCTCATTCAAATGGCTTTGACTGGGTTTGTCGCAAGAAATGCCACCGACTGTCTACCACTAAGGAGGATATTTTTTACTTTTATTTTTGAGAATTTATAGATAATTTTAGAAAGTTTTTGGATGCTGTTAAGGAATTTTGTGTGCCGCATACTGAAGACACAGGAATTTCTAAATATGGCAAGTCAATATTTCCTTTTTGTAGTGCGTATATGCAATAAAATGTATTTCCTTTTTTATGTTATTTCATTGTGGGATTTAAAATGCAGTTTATTGAGCGTCGATTGGCTACAAATTTTTGTTCAATTTTGATGTTGAGTAACTTTGTTTTAACATTATATGATGTCATCATTCTCTTGTTATTTTTAAGTGAAAATAGATCAATGTGTGCATGGACGAAGGAAGTGCGCAATACCGAGTTTGTGCAATTCTTTGACTTTTATTTTGGGTTTGTGTAGCGGCCATCTTGAAATTGTGCCTTGCTGGCCAATCGCCAATTTTCGACAAGGGGCACCCTTAAATATATTTTTACCGTACATTGTGGGAAACCTGTTCTTCACACACATCCTGTTAAAAGCCTTAGCCTTAGTTAATTTATGAATTTCCATAAATTTATTAAGGTTTATCCTAATTTTATAACTGTTATTTTAAGTTTATGCACCTTTCCTATCCCTTCTAGCTTCAGCTTACAATTTCCTACCAGAATGTATTTTCAGAAAAGCGGTTAATGCAAATGAGTAGTATTTAAATCGATGTTTCGTTAGAGAGTCCCAGTTCCTGACTAGCGCACGTTTGCCTTTGGCTACGTCTCTCTCTAAGCTATTACTACGCTCGGCCGTATTTTAGGCCCTTGATTAGCTTCGCCGACTTAATTGAGATTAAGGGCCAACTACTTAGAATCTTGATAGCTCCGGCTATATCTTTTAGTTAAGCAGTAGTTAAATTTAAATTCGTATTAATATGAGTTCAAGCCCAAGTAGAGGCTTTGCTGTATGCTCCGAGGTAGGAGCAGACTGTGTTCATCCTTATTTTGAGAAATAAAGGGTAGTTAACTCTTCTTGAGTCTTACGTCTCTGTTCACACACTGAAGCAATTATTCGCTTATCAGTGTAAGGGGTTTCTCACATTGAACTGTGAAATAAAAGGGTGGAACCCCACATGATGTATTCTTAAGTCATTCAGTTTAACCATGCCTGGTAATATGTGTGATGTATTATTGGTTTTTGCTCTATCAGAATGGCAATTAATTCAGTTTTGAATGTCATACTTTTTTCTTTAAGATTTGTAAGCAGTTTCAGTGGGAGAGAGGACAAGTACTGATTTTACTAGGTTTGAAACGTTAATAGTGGCAACTATTTGTTTACACTTGGCATGGCAGAAATAATCCTGTACAACTTTTGCTGTCGTTTGATATTATCACCAGCTCTGTGTACATCCCAGTTGCCAATGGCATGGAAGTTGTAGTATACTTATAACAATGCCTGTTTTATTGACGGTTTAAAATCACAGTGCCATGGATTCAAGAAATGTGGTGGATGATATGTCAATTATAGAACCATCAGTGAGCAAGCCAATTACAAGTTGCTCTACGTGCAGTCAGACAGTTCCTGCAAAGAGATGGGAGGATTCTACAGGATGTGTCACTGCTTTACTTTCAACACTGGGTGCAGGTTGGCTCCAAAAATATAGAGTAATATTATGCATTGATGGTCTGCCTATAAGGTACGTTATGCATTAGAATAATAGGTTCTTACTGATTTATCTGCATCTTCCTGAAAAGTATTCTTGAGAAACTGCACTGTGTTGCCAAAATATATTTATGTGGCAATCCAGATATTCACATTCAGCAGACAAGCACGGGTTTCCACCTTCAAATTCGGTAGTCATTTTTCTGGTTAGTGTTTGTTTTTGCATTGAGTGCATTTCTTTTTCTTATAGGGAATGGAATTCTAGAATTTGCTAGCTAATAGAAAAGAAAGCATTGAATTTCTTCAGAAATACGGCATTTTGCCCAAGAGTAGAGAAATAAAAATTCGCATTCCATGAAGCTGTACTTCATAAACAATCGAATTTTATGGATCAAAATTTGTGGAGTTCTCTGATGTTCTTTTTAAGAGAAGACACATCGTTATGTGCGTGGGGAGAACAGCAGTATGTACAATGTGAAATTTGTGCAATTCTGTGGTTTTTTTAAAAGTAAAAAGCGATCACTCTATATATGGGGATAACAACTTACATAAGGATTTCTAGAAAAAGGTAAATGTTTTATTAGAGATGTTTTTTTGATTTTCTTAAATTTTATTAATTCATTGCTCTTTTGTGGAATTCTTAATGTGTTACCAAAGTGGCTGTCCGCTTTCGCATATTAGCTTCGCAAAAAATTAGATGGCAACATGTTGGCGACCTTTTGAAGGAAGTGGGTATAAGCAGGAAGAATCGAATAACATCACAATTGTCTGTGAGAATCACCATAACCTTCACGCTGCTGCTGGAAGTCAGGTGAACTTCAGAATTTTGGTGTGACCAATAATAGTGTCATGTTTTCCACTGATATTTCAATTTTTGGTTCCTGTGATCTATTCTATAGGTTATTTCAACTATTAATACTTTGTGAGAAGCCTGTCCTTCACACACATTGCAATCCAAGTAGGTATGAGCAGCACCCTAAAATGCCTGATGCTGCTCAAACCTACTTGGAATGCAGTGTGTGTGAAGAATCTGCATTTCCAATACTTCTGCTGTTTCTGTGTCCCTTTTCAAGTAACTTAGCAGAAGTAGGCAGAACAGGGATGGCAAAGTCATTGGCATTTCAGTAGAAGTTTATGAGGGACCGAGGGTTTGCAGAATCCATCTGATTTATAAGGTGAAAATGGAGTTAAGGAAGCAGGTATGAAAAAATCTATAAACAAAATAGGGGGGAAATGAAGCTGTACAATAAGCTTACTTGATAAGTGTGGCATTCAGCTTATTCGGATAGGTTGATGATAAGTAATGATCAATTCGCTACTGTTAATGATAAGTAAAGTTAAATATAAATATTTCAGATTTAAAATTTGACTTAAGAGCCATTTTAAATTTAATAGTAGCCTTTATTTAACAATATTTTCATAAGACAGCTACCATATCGGATTTGTCTGTATTTAGAAACTGAATCTTCATCTTAATTCAAAATTAAATTATTTTAAATAATTATGTTTTGCAAGTTAATGTAGGCAAAGCTCTAACTCCGTAACTGAACAGAAATTTGTAGCTTGTTTTTTATATGTGATGTAATTTAATAAGTAGGGGCTGAATACTAGAAACCTTTTTAAATATGCATGATGATATAGCAGAAAAATAGTGATATATGTGTCCAAATAAGAAAGTATAATGTTAATTCACTTACCTTAAGACTTACTGATTTTATTATTCATAATTTTAAATGTATATAATTTCTGGGTGATAGAAAAGAAGATATATCCAGTGCTATTCCTTTCAGCTCTGACTGTAAAGATTATTTCTATGCTATGGGAAATAGTTTCTATCAACTTATAAAACGTGATTTTTAATGCGCTCTGGAAAAAAAAAAAAAAAATTATTCGGCATCGTCAAATTAGCATTGCTGAAAAGTAATTAACGGTGAAAAAATTAACTGCAATTTGTTTTATTCATAACAATACTGAATATATCATTAATAAGTGTTATCAGCTCATTAATTTTTTCTAGCTTTAATCAGTTTCTTTCTGGAATTCTTATTGCTGGTGACAAATTGCTTCCTTGTTTGATTACTATGTAGAGACATTCGGTATTTAGAAGCAGGAGACGTGAAAAATGAGCAACGCCTTCTCCGGAACTCGAACCACGAACCTCTCGGTTACGCGTCGAGCGTGCTGACCACTACACCACGAAGGCGAGAGAAATACCGTATATACTCCCCCTTTTAAAGGGCGACTCGGGATTAGGGGCCCTAATCGTCAAATCCTGGTGATGGAGAATCATCATCCACCACCTTTTAGTTCGGGCGCCAGTGTAGAGACATTAGGTATTTAGAAGCAGGAGACGTGAAAAATGAGCAGCGCCTTCGCCGGGACTTGAACCACGGGCCTCCCAATACGCTTCCAACGTGCTAACCACTACACCGCGAAGAAGGCGGGAGAAATACCTTATATAATTGTTTGATAAGCTTTCAAAAAGTCGAGTCTCAGGAGAAGAGGGAAGCGATACACGTTCTTTAGTATTTAAGAATATATGTCATATTTTCGGAACACAGTTTTGAGATCGCCAATTAGTTTTTAAAACAGCTATCATATTTTGTTACATATATATATATGTAAGGTTACTTAAATGTATATATGTAAGGTTACTTAAATGTATATATGTAAGGTTACTTAAATGTATATATGTAAGGTTACTTAAATTATTTTTAATTCCACAATGCAAGTTAATAACGGCCGCGTACTAAAATTTTTCGTCTTTAGGCTATTTGCAAAGTAACTGCCACAATTAAGAATTTGATATAATCGCGCGCTAAACAGTTTTCAGTGGTAAAGATTGTAGTAGCATTCGAATATTCAAAGTGACGCATATAGGAAGATACATGCGCCAACATTGTCTACTGGCGACCATTAAATTAATGGTGGTGTTCTTGTGTCTTAAACAGTATGTACAATTAAAAAAAATTTTTTTGATGCGTGCTATTTTGTTTCGTTCTTTGCTTATTGAAATAACTAATCTAAGAAAGGTATTTTGAATGTTTAGATAAATTTTACCGCTGTTGTGAGGAAGTGATATCCAAAGAACGTTTTCTATATGGAAATGTCAAGTTAGAACATGTAAGCTTTCTTAAAAGTCATTTGAGGTGTGTTTGTCCTAATGGAAAAGATTCTAACCTTCTTTAAAGTGTTCTAGATTTATTGAGCATTTTTATTTTATTTTGTAAAATTCTCTTTTTCGATGCTTTCTATTCGTCTGCATATGAATGTAGATAAGCCCTATGTGCTTTGTCGTATTATGAATAACCAAGTCACTAAGCGTCTAAGCCGTAACTTATTCAGAATCTATACATGTCTACGTTTAGTGAATAATAAAAATCTTCCCTTACGGTATGTATAGAGAGGAAGCGCATAGAAATAAGTAATGGAAAAAAAAAAGGGGAAGATTAAAAAAAAAAAAAGTGGACAAAATTTGTTGCATGTTTTTAGTTTTTGTCTGTGTCTGCACTTGAATACTAATGCATACTGTACTTACTTGTATAACGCTTTTGTTTTCTAAGTTCGAACTGTGTCAGTGATTGTTGAGAAATTCCATAAAGAATATCCTCATTAATGCTGCACCGCTTGTCGTGGTTTTCAGAAGAATCGAAGCGTGAAGAAAAGATACTTTCGATTGTTGCAGATAAGATTTTTGCTCTCATTTGGAAATATGTAGGTCAGCAATGCCTTATGGTCATTATACCTACTCAAATCCGCTCGGGGATATTCCTCTTTGCTCAGTTTGTAATTCCAGGAAGTTGGTACTTGGTCGCTTTAGAGGTTAGAATGGCCGGAAACGAAACACTTCGAGAGATGATGACAACCAAGAGAAAGCTAGTTTCTTTCTGATGAACGTCCTCAGGACGGGAAATCATTAATGGAGTTTTACTGTCCTGGAATGTGTACAATGGTAGAATATGAAATCACAAGTAAGAGGGAAAAACTAAAAATAACTCGAGTTGGGATTTTGATGGTTCAAGAAAGTAGCACTCCCCCCCCCCTCTGTAACCTCTTTTACAGCTGTTCGGTTTCTTGGTGATTAATACTATAGCAAGTTTAATTCTTAGTTAATTACGGGTATAAGAGCTCGGTATTTTCTTTTTGATTTGTCGTGATAACATATTTCAGTACTGCGCAGACGAGTTTTCTATCGTCTTATTATTTTAGTAACAGATGCGTCTTTTCATATCCTTTTCGACTCAAGATGAAATTCAATGAGTAATGAGAAAGGTCGCCAAAAAAGTCACTTGCTCGGTTTTCTTGGAAATCTGAATTGGCATTTAATAGAGCAGATGCCACTACTACTTTGAAGTAAACTGGAATAAAATCATTATTTAAATTATATAAACTATAATTTGCTTCAATGACTTCAATTAAATTCTGAAAATTACGCACTAGAAGTCAAAGTTTTCATGTTCGATTTTGCTTACAAAAGAGAGATAATAAGTACTTCTAAATGATAAAATCAAAAAGTCTTCAGAATGCAATCTGCTTAATTTAGGATCTTGATGTTTTTTTGCTGTTGAAAGATTACATTCATGTTAATTTCGTAAATACAGTATTCAATGAAAGGGAGAGGGGTTCTTAATTTCTTTAATTTTAAGCTAGTTTCGAGCTTCTTTCTCTGTTTCACAAAAGTGTATTAACAAAAGCAATTAAAATTTCAATAATCTTTTTTTATGTTAAATGCTCTAATCATTAAATAGTGGAATAACTTACCATCAGATTGAGAGTATAATTAAAATATGTCAAAATAAGAAAAGGACAGAGGGTGAACTTCTCGGAGTTCTTGTCGAAATTTTGAGGTACGATATAGATTTATCTGTTAGTTCGGATAACTTTCTGTCGCAAAATTGATACACTACAGAAAGAAAATTCTAACGCAAAGGCGTCATCTAACTCACCTAAAATTTCAGAAATTTGCTCTATGTTTACTGTAATATGCATTATTGAAAGAGGAAAACTCACCCGTCGAGTTGTTTATATTCCGTAATAATTAAGTAGCGAGAAATTCAAAGTGTGTTGTTTCAATATTTTGTTTAGTTTCCTGGAATGTTTTCACGTAGGCATAGACAGCAGTGCGACAGTTGGCAGGCGCTGAGAGAATAGAAATATATCAGCTTATGTTTGACCGGTTTATCATGAAGAGAACGCGTTTGTTTTCGCAAAGTTAAGATGTTTGACTGCAATATGTCAATCAGACAAAGAGCTCATACCGACAAGGATTTGGCAGTTCAATGATACGGCAGAACAAAAGATGAGCTTCATCTTCAGAATTCAATGTCAGGTTTGTAACTACAGCGATTCCAGATATTGAGAATACACTTCCTTTTTTGCAAAATTTATACTTAATTTGGCAAATTTTAAGAAAATGGCATGAAACATGTAAAATTTTATGATTATGCATAACCGTGATTTCATTATCCATATACATAAAAGCAAAAATATCACACTGAAATGTGTTCATTTATGAAATGTACGAATGCTATTACTCATATTTTACGATAAAAAAGTAGGAATTCGTTTCTGAAAAAATGCGTTTACCAGTACTTTTTTTAAAGCTACAGACTTAACGATAAATTCATATCATTATTGTTTATTCCTCAACACAGCCCGTTTATTACACTTTAATTGTTATTTCAGAAAATAACATGAAACCTTAAAAAAAAAACCTGTATTGTGTAGAGTCATTAGGTTATTTGACGCAGGAGACATGAAAAATGAGCAATGCCCTCGCTGGGACTCGAATCGGACCTCTCGAATACGTGTCGAGTGTGCTAGCCGTTACACCACGAAGGCATGCAGAAAGGAAGGAGAAAATGATGAACTTCTCTTGCCTCTGTATGCTGACTTTATATACTCTCCCTTTTAAAAGGCGACTGGGGATTAGGGTACCCAATTGCCAAATCCTGTTAGGGAAGAATCATCATCCACCACCTTTTATTTCGGGCGCCACTGTAGAGAAGTCATAAGGGTTTTTTTTAATGCAGGGGACTTGAAAAATGAGCAGTGCTCTCGCCGGGACTCGAACCTAGACCTCTCGAATACGCGCCGCGTGTGCTACCGTTACACCACGAAGGCATGCAGGAAGGAGGGAGAAAATACCTTATAGCTGATGTGAGAAAGTTCGTTTTAAGGTTAACAAAGAATGGTAAATCATATTATGAAATCGTTAAAATTATAGAATGAATTAACAGGTGAGTCTAGAAAAGAACTGCAAAGTGGAAAGTGAGGGAGGAATTAATCAAAAATAAAAGTAGAAGAGGACGAAAAGAATTCTGAGCGCAGTTATTAAAAGCAAAATTTTGAAAGAAATCAAGTTGAATCCCAAAATTGGTGCCTCTAAACTTGTTGTAAACCTTTGCAACCACTGTTAGCTGTATTTTGTGCCCAAACGGTATGAAATGTAATCAGGAAATATGTTGTAATGATGCAATAGGAAGAAAGAAACCGTTCATAAATTTGCTAAATGAAGGAACGCATTCAGAATTTGACAAATAACATTAAAGACACAAAACTTTTGGAGAAAGGTATTTTTCAATGACAAACAAAATTTAACATATTTTGCGGGGATGATCGTCGTATTGTTTGCAGAAAGCGAAATACTGCTGTTAGTCCTCCCTAGGGATCCATTATGGTTTGAGGATGTATGGCCGTAAGCGGAGTTGGGAAGCTTGTTTTGATTGATACTCTTATGAACAACGTGATTTGGATGTACTGAAAAGTGCTATTAAGTCAAGCTCAGGTGAAATCTCCTTCCTAGTTTCCAGCCATTATTGTAATTGAAAATGTATGTTCCATGATCGAAAAGACTGCACAATAATATTATTATTATTTTTTTTTTCCAATGGCGGTCACTAGTCGTTTATAGGCTGTGGCCACTACGAAAGACGGAAATGGTGATCTCTTTATTATGAAGGCACCTAATAGGTGGGACATCGTGGCCTCTTATGAGGGTACGGACAAATTATATCCGTGCTTTCTCCGGGATTCCAACCCGAACCTTTCGGTACGGCAGAGTCAGTGACACGCAGTAGTATAAAATAACAAGTAAAGATAATTTGAAACGTTTTTCCTGGAAGAAGAATGGAACAAAATACCTTCATATATAATTAAAAACTTAGCCCAGAGCATTTCGAAGCAATAATAAAGGCCAATGGACATGACACAAAACATTAACATTTCTTGATTTATTAAAAACAAAAGAAGTTTTTTTTAGTGTATTGTCAATTTTTTGAAGCACAAATTTGCTGATATTTAGTTTGAATGCTACATGTAATTTTATTTTCAAGTATTTTCTGAAACTGAAGAAAACTGAAAGGTTTTCCTTATTATTATCAGAAATAAACTTATTCATAAATTGTATGAAATACAGATATCTTTAGAACAGGCAAATCGACAACCTTGTATTCGACGTAAATTTTTTTGTAAAATCCCAATTGATTTCGAGGGCAAAACGGGTACCCCTTCATCAGGAGCAAAAAATTTTGAAAATCGAGAAATTTTGATACTTTGGCTTTAGGCCGGCATCAACGCGAACTTTATCGCGCTATTTCCGGCACCTCAGATAATCCCCGGGTGGGGTAACGTCGCGTACGAAACCTCATGGAGATTTCTCAAGAGAGAACTAATAGAAGAGAAGAGAGAAGGTAGGCCCTTGCCTATAAGGGCGGCGATGAACCTGTAAATCGAGAATCTAATCTATCTTTCTTGCAGGAGGCATTGACTACGGTGAGTCCTTTCCTCTAAATCCTTTTTGCCGTGAGGCAGAAATACTGAGTGCTAGGCACTCCACCCGAAGGCGTGAAAATATATCGGCATGATAAGCACGGCAAATCTTATTGAAGCAATTAAGCAATTTGGTAAAGCAATTATGGCAGTGAAATTCATTTCGATTAGTGCTAGTCAGATAAAGGAAGTGAGACAGCAAAAGGCAATCGAGAAAGCGAATGTCGATCGTATTTATACCGTACAGGCAACCAGTGTAAGGGAGCCGATAGCACCATCTGTCGGCAGAAATAGTAACAAAAAATGAAGGATTAAGTAAGTAGAATTTTAAAGGCGTTAGGCAAGACTGGATTGGAATTAAAGTTATTAACTAAACAGCATAAATATTTGTTAATGTGAAAAGCTTTAAGAAATAGCCCTCGAAATCGATTGGGATTTTACAAAATTTACGTCGAATACAAGGTTGTCGATTTGCCTGTTCTATTTCCCACGTCGGTGTGATTCTCTTGCGTCTTGACAAATATCTTTGAAAATTACATTTATCAATAAAAATTTGGAGCTATTCTGAATTTTGGGGATCACTTGTATATGGCTATTGAAAACACACTGACAGCATGTCGTACAAGCTTGAATAGTCGCTGCTTGAAATTAGTCTTGGGTTAAAGAGCTCATTTTCCCGTCGCTGCCGATTTTGTCTACTATGTCGTTGATATGCAGGAGAAATCTCCCTCCCACTCCGGTACATTAAGCCAAATTAGAGTGAACCATCCATCGTCGACACATAGTTATTGCAGTTGGTTATAAATTTCATTTTTACCTCTCGCTAGCCTCCATACATTGGTAAGGGAGATAATGTTTCCGATCGAAAAATTCGATAATGAGCTTTCAGTGAATAAGCACCAATTATCGTGCCCACGATATGTTTTTACTATTATTACAGTGACAATTTTCGATAATTTTTTTTCTTTCGATTTCTTGTATAAAATTTCCAAAAATTTTAGTTTTCCATTTATAAGCGTTTTCTCATTCATATAAAGATTTTATTAGATTTTCGATAAAATTTGACTATCGCAAGTAATAATTTACATGAAGCCCATAACAGTTTTTAGTTATTCAGTCCATAACAGTTTTACTTATTTTTAGTTATTTAGGCATTCTTACATGTTTTGCCATGACTACTGTCTTAGCCCAAATTTAAGACGATTTTGATATATTTTCTTCGATGCAATTTCTTTCTGTATCTTATAATCGGAAGTGGTACTGTTGTTAATGAAAAATTACATTAAAATGTAATGCAAAACTTTTCAGTTTTACTATTTAAGACTTAATTAATGGAAATAACATATTTTAGCTGAAATTTATAAAACGGAAGTTATACTGTGATTTTCATGAAAAAAATTAGTGTAATGTAATCCAAAACTTCTTAAACTTGGTATTTAATGCTGATATGTGATTCAGAACAAGATATTACATTTATAAGCATTAAATGTGTTCTTGGAATAATCTAAATGCAACGAGAATAAGCTCGTTATGAAAACCAGCTCTCATTATGAAGCAATTAAATGTATTAGCTTCAGTTCTGTGTCTTCTTCACTTTTGCGTCGCATCGCTTCAAATAAAAGGAGGCTGCGACTAAAACTTCCTCGCTATGTGTTATTTTTAAAGAACTTATAAGGTATTTCCCCCGCCTTCTTCGCATGCCTTCGTGGTGTAGTTGTCAGCACGCTCGACGCGTAATCGAGAGGTCCGTGGCTCGATTCCCGGCGAAGGCGTTGCTCATTTTTTAATACTCCTGCTTCACATAAACCTAATGTCTCTACACTAGCGCCCGAACTAAAAAGGTGGTAGATAATTATTCTCCACCGTCGGGATTTGGCGCTTTGATCGAACGCGCTATGACTTTCCACTGCCTAATATCGGGGTTCTCAGAAGGAATTAGTTCTGTTTCCACGTTTTTTAAAATTCTTCCCGTTCCCGCGAAATCGGAGAGTACAATCCCCCTCCCACAGCACCTCAGGAGATGTAACGTTGAGTCATTATGAAGAGCTGGGCAGTTTCTTTGTGAATAATGTAGTCTTCGTTAGATTGAAAACGTGTCTTAGTTTCGGTTCCTCTCGAAATCTTTTGTTTCATTCTATTTGTAATTCCGTTACAATATATTAGCTGTTATTTTCACATCTGGTGTTAATTAATATGGATGTTTTAGACATAATTGAAACTAAAAAGGAAAAAGCCTTTAGTCCTTCATAAAGGTTATGAATATCGGATTCAGAATAAAAATAAGGAAAATGTAGTTTATTGGATTTGCATAAATGAAAGAATTAAAAGCTGCAAAGACGCAATTAAGGTCAAAGAAGTCGTCGTTTTAGAA
Source organism: Stegodyphus mimosarum (assembly GCA_000611955.2). Lineage (NCBI taxonomy): Eukaryota > Metazoa > Arthropoda > Arachnida > Araneae > Eresidae > Stegodyphus > Stegodyphus mimosarum. The sequence continues at coordinate 32,196 of KK115005.1, read as the reverse complement.
CAAATATTTTTTTGAAAGATTTTATTATAAATCACCCTTATGCATAAGTTCGGAAACATATTATTTTTACTTTAGGAAACGATCTTTTAGTTCATTGCCAAAATCATTGGAGATTTTGAACATCTCTCTTCCTTTTTAAATACAGTATTAGCTTCATTCATGCAAAGATCTGAGATCCTAAATATTTTTCGATTATTTCTTTTAAAAACTTTTTATAAATCTAAAATTTTTTTGCTTTCCTAAATTTCGGGTAAGGTCAAGGCCTAGTCGCCCTCTACTATGTAACCTCTTTAAGAGGGGGGCCTAATGAAGATTAATGATTCCCTCAGGAGGGACCAGTAGCCTCAGTTGCATCTAGTTTGCAGGAGAGGAGTCTAAAATTTTGATTCATTTTCTTCGGCTGTTAAATTTATTTCAGCGTACGATGTCCAAAAATTACCAACTTCCTTTAAAGGATACTTACACAGTCCAGTCACATTAATGTGACCACCACGTACTTTCCATGTCAGAGTTAAATAACCAATCACAGAAGGCAGGTGGCAGCACAGTGCAGTTGAGCGTATATAAAGGGTGTGTGAGGGCTTCGGAAAACATTTCAATCGTTGGCGTAATGCAGAAACGAAGCGATTTATCCGACTTCTAAAAGGGCATGATCATTGGCTTTCGGGCCAAGGGTGGAAGCATTTCCGAAACGGCTGAGTTTGTGAACTGTTCGCGTGCCGCCGTGGTAAAAGTGTACCGTGCATGGCAAAATGGGACTGTCCAAAATCAGCGACGTGGCAAATGTGGTGCACCACGGGCCATAGATGACAGAGGCGAACGACGGTTGCGGAGATACGTTCGGGCAGATAGACGGGCTACCGTTGAGCAACTGACCACCAAAATGAACCAAGGGGCTACCAAAAGTGTCTCCCAAAGTACTATTCAGCGAACATTGCTGCGTCTGGGCCTCCGAAGCAGACGCCTGGTTCGTGCACCTATGCTGACTGCTGTTCATCGACGGCGAAGGCTAGAATTTGCACGCCAGTACAGCAGCTGGACGTCCACTGAGTGGCGACAGGTTGCGTTTTCGGATGAATCGCGTTTTATGCTCCATCGGACAGATGGACGTTGGCGTATAAGGCGTGAAACCTCTGAAAGGAACCACCCTGCAACCATTGCCGGAACGGTCCAAGCTGGAGGCGGGAGCATTATGGTCTGGGGAATGTTTTCCTGGCATTCTCTAGGTTCACTGATCATTGTGGAAGGCACAATGGATCAATACAAGTACGCATCTGTCCTTGCGGACCATGTTCACCCCTACATGCGCATTGTTTTTCCTCAGGATGATGGCATCTTCCAGCAGGACAATGCGAGGTGCCATACAGCTGCCAGTGTACGTGCGTGGTTCGAAGAGCACCAGGATGAGTTTACCGTCCTCCCCTGGCCAGCAAACTCACCTGACTTAAACCCAATCGAGCATCTGTGGGACCATCTCGATCGAGTTGTTCTCGCCATGGATCCTCAACCGCGTAATCTAGCGCAGCTGGCCACGGCGTTAGAGTCGGCATGGCTCAACATCCCAGAGAACACCTTCAGGGACCTATGTGACTCTCTTCCTGCACGTCTCGCAGCAGTCCGCTCTGCGAAAGGTGGTTATTCTGGCTTTTGACAGATGGTCACATTAATGTGACTGGACTGTGTAGTTGAGTGTATTTTTTCGACAAGGAAAAATAACTTAGATAAAATTTCATTTTTTGATACAGTAAATGTTATTCGTACTTTGTAAATAATTTTATTTACTCTCAAAAGCTATTTAATGTGTATGGAGACAGTGGTGGTATCGATCACGCCTATGGGCATGAGTTCAAAACCTCTGCCCAGACATGAGTATTTGGAATTATCGCGTCTATGCGCCATTTGGGCAGAATTAGCAAGATATGGTAATAGTCAGGAGCTTTTATGTTTCTGCTTTAGAGTTTGTTCTGATCCTATTAATGCATTTTTCATTTCTTATTATTTGTAGTATTTTTTAGTATTTCACTTTTTTCCATTTTGTAGTTAAAAAGGAAGTTAAAAATGTTTTAAATATCCAAATTTGAGATGAAATCTGATAATGTTCATGAAAATTGGCCTAAATTTAATTTAAAATTTTGATGTTGCCATGAATTGAGCATATTCATTGAATTGAAACCTGATTTATGGTTGGCTGAGTGATTAGCGGATGAAATGGAGCCATGGAAAATCCTCCAGAAAGGAATTCTTGCATGTTTTGCCATGACTACTGTCTTAGCCCAAATTTAAGACGATTTTGATATATTTCTTAGATGCAAGTTCTTTCTGTATCTTGTAAAAGTCTTTCGAAAATGTGCGGTTTTCTAATATGTTGGGTTGTCTTGTATTTGGGCTAGTCTTTTAATAACCAATAGCTTGATTTCATGCGAAAATTTTTAAGCTCAGTGAGTAAATTATTTTCAGAGAAGCAGTCTAATAAATATTGCAGTTATAATATCCTTCAGAGAAGCATAATTCGAAACATTTGTAATAAAGACTTACATTAACGATAAAGACTTACATTAATTAGACTGAAGATTTTAAAGCAAAAATTCGTCAGGTTTTTGACGTTATCCCGTTTCAAATCCCTTCCCAACTTACACTGTAATTTTTAATTTCTGTTCCACTCATTTCGGAGAGAGCAGGAGAGTAATGACACATGTTCTTCCTGTTTTTCCAAACTTTGCCTTAAGTCGACCTTAAGTATTCTTCGAATTTTTTCGTCAGTGGAATTTTCGACAGTGTTTAGCCATTTGTTCATTTAACTAAAATTTAACAGTATCTTCTGATATCTGCTAACTCTGAAGATAAAATTTAATTTCTCACCCTATAGGTGTATGGTTTGGAACATAAATGTACTTGCCTTTTGCTTGGCAGAGAGCAAGTGATTAAAATATTGCCATTCTAATTGTGAGTTTAGACTCTGCGCTGAATATGAACTAGTAGTTACATTTCTTAAGCCAATATCATTTTAATCATTTACAGTTAACTAACATTTTTTTAGATTTATGTAAAGAAATTAGGAGATTAATCTGTCTCACATTTTAAATTCTTGCGTTTTAGAAAGATAACGTATATATAATTTTAAAGCCACCGTTAGTTAAACATTTTGTCTCAAATTTTGCTCATTCTTTAGAATATTAAACTGTGATCATTATTTCAGCGCAGAGGAACCTGAAGTTAATTAAAACATTTATTTTCTGCTCTGATGGTTATCTCTGCGAAATCGGCATTATATTTGAATAAATCGAATGCTACATGTAGTTCTTATAAGCTTTCATTACCCTCATTTTAAAGCACTAGATAGGCAAATGCTAATTTACTTTCTCAATTCAAAAGTCACTGTCTATCGATGGGGCATACGCAAGCTCTCTCTCTCTATATATATACACTGCACAGTTTAAATTCCCGCCGGAGCGCAGCTCCGTTATTTCTCACTTTCTGAGGCAAATTGCAATTCTACGCGGGACGCACCGGAGCCCTAAGAAAAGGGCTTTAGCACTTCTTTTATATCGGTGAAACACGGCTTGAGCAGACAAATTTCATTTTAAAAAAGAATATGCTTTAAAAATTTATTGTAACTTCCGAATATTTGCCTGTTTTGCTTTGGGGAACAAACACTTTGACGGAGTTTAACACTTTAAGAAAAGAAAAGACTTCACCCATATGTCAAAGGCTTATTGTCCAGGTAAGCCTAATGACTATATAAAAGTGCGGGTAAAATGTTGTGTTCCCAAAAGTACTGAAAGTGATTACCTTTTGTAGTGCACGTCCATCTCTAGTGACTTCTCACTGAAAACTGGAAATACACTGCCCTCCAAAGGTTAAGGAACAGCATGTTTTTTGTGTCTAATTTGAGAATGAAGCAACATAGAAACGAGAAATTTACAGGACATGTTCACTAACATGTCCTGTAATATGTTCTTCAATGAATGCGACATAGAATGTTTCTAAAGTTTAATACAAACATGAATTACAACAAAAAATTGCACTCTTGGCAGAGAAATCCAGTCTTGAGGAAACAGTATATCACAGCTTTTTGAGGAAAAATGGGGTGATAACATTACAAAAATGGTTTCAAATAAGGAATTTGTCCACCCCTAGCTGCAATACATTGGCGGCAGTGACACTTTATGCTGTTAATTTAGTTGTTGGTTAGAGAAATGGGAAGCGACGACAAGAGACGGAGTAATCCTTGTTGAAGCTCATCTAACGACTTGGAGGAGGGCTTAAAGCAGCAACATGTCTCCCAAGGTAGTCCCAAAGATGCTCTATGTGATTCAGGTCTAGGGATTGAGCTGGTCATTCCATCCGCTCCATACTGTTACCCTCAAGATATACTTCAGCAGCCAGAGCTCGGTACGGTCGCGCATTGTCGTCCATCAGAATAAATCCAGGACCAATAGCAGCGGCATATAGGGTACATATTGATCAAGTATCTCCTCTTGATTTCTTACATCGTACAAAGTTCCTCCGGAAACACGTGCAGGTCAGTGTGATCACCGAGAGAGATCCCAGCCCAAACCATTATTCCATCACATGTGTAATTGTGTCTTTCTACAGTGTGGGATTGGTTGTATCTGGTGCGTTGCTCCCCCAGATCACGTGGCGACTTGAATCACTCTGCTCTGTGAACCTGGACTCGTCTGAGAAGAGAACAGGCGCTGATTGTTGACTGGTTCAGGAGACGTGTTCTCTTGCTCAACATAAACAGGCACCTCTGTGTCCTCGAGTCAAGCGGACACAAACAACTAGTCGTCTTGTATACAAACTTGTATTGTGCAGGCGTCTGTACACTGAAGTAGCTGAGATTCTTGTTCTTGTTGCCACTAAATGATCTGCCATGAGCTGAGGCACAGTAATGTTACTTCTCCTTCAGGCCGAAAGAGATAAATAACGGTCTCCCACAGGTGTTGTAACTCTAGGTAAAACATGTCTTCTAGACACAGAATCCTCGGATTCAAACTGATTCCATAGTCGGTGGACCACACTACGAGAGACATTGAGACGTCTAGCAGCATCAGCTTGTGACATCCCTATTTCCAGACATCCGATCGCCCGCCACCTCAACGAATAGGGCAAACGACTTCTGGACATTGATAGACTCTCCTGGATATTGTCCTCGAAACTGTAATAATAACAACTGAAGATCAACACTCGCGAACAAAAATTACAGTTTTGTACATTTTTTCTCCAACTCTTATATAAGTATTCATATCTGTAAAATAGAAGTGGTAGCTATTACTTTTGCATATATTTCCTTAAAACTTCGTTACTCAGGCATATGAAGTGTGAATTTAAACGTTACTGACATTTTTGTAATGGTGAGTTTTGAAAAACATGCTGTACCTTAACTTTTCGAGGGCAGTGTATTTAATTAAATGCTGGGGAGGGACAAAAACTGTCACTGTGCAGACGTTTCTCATCATGGAGGTAAGAATACAAGGAGGGGCCAACCCCGCACTACAAGTGAAACAGTGCTGCCAGACTGGGTCTCTAGATATGGCGTTTTTTGTTTACATCCAGAACCTCCGTTGACAGTGCTTTGATAGTATTTCCGCACACAACGGTTCCATACGAATCGAAAAGCGGGACACTTCCGCATAAAAGAAACAGTCATTCTGTGATGGATAATAGCAGTTTGTATAGTTTAGTGACATTTAAGCAAAAATCACATCTTTGTTATTTTTCGATAACTTACAACAGCGATTTTGATTATGAATTTGTTTTATAAAATTCTAAGCTGTTGGACTACAAAAATATAGATTTTAGTAAAAATGTTATGCGTAAAGAATGAAAGATATTTTACAGTACCTTTAAAATTGCATACGTCTTTCGATCCCCTTGATAGAAGATTCGCTGCTTTTATTTTATATTCCAAACGCCGAAATGTTTTAAATAAATAAATATATATATATATATATATATTGTCATCCACATAAAACGTTTTAGAGGAGAGGCTTAGTAGTTGCTCATTTTAAACTCTTCATTTTATTTTTATATAACTGAAAAATAATCACTTTGGGTTAACAAAAAAAAAAATAAAATCACCACCAAATGCTGCAATACTTGTCAAAATTAATAAATATACAGACAGATATGCTAATAAGTTAACTTTTCCTTCATTTGTAACCACATATTTGTGTAAAATTATGTACAATTTTACACGAATATGGGGAACAAAAGACAGATACCATCTGGGAATTCAGCGGAAGTATCATGTGCGGTCAAGGTGATGTGACCATGTCAACGTGCCACATCATCAAACAGCTTATTTTGAAATTTTAAGAATATGAAAATAGGGTGATCGACGGAGGTGAAAACATTTGTGTATCCTGCCAAAGGAGGTCCGATCATGAATGGTCCTGTTATTGATTCCAGATTATTAAATGTTTCCCACGCAAGTCTTTTCTTCCCAGAAATTCGAGGTTTATGCTCACATGAAATATGTATGGGTATTAATGCATATGCTTGCAAAAAGCATGTAATGTAATGTAAAGGGCGAAGCCCTCAGCCCCCCTAGCAGAATAAACGGCCTAATGGCTAAAAGAGGACAGGCCCAACTAACACAAACAAAAACACTGGCGATATATCCCTATTCCAAAATATTTTAAAATCTATGTTCTCTATCCATGTTAAAAGTCAAACAATTTAAAATATTAAACTTTTAAAATTCAGTTAAAGAGTATCCTGTCTCTATTAAACTCTTTAATTTACATTTTAAAGACTAATTTAAATATATCAATTTCTAGATAAAATACCTTAAAATGTGAAGAAGTGGAAAGAAGAACTTAATTCCATTAAGTGTTTTATGTCTCTATTAATCATTCTGATTAGATTGACAATAATTATTAAATCCAAAGTTAGTAGTATTTTAAGCAGTCCCTAATCAATTAAGTCACAACTGTGTAATTACAGTAAGAGCATGTCACAGGTACATTGTACAATATCTTATGTTTTACAACAGCAAGTATTTCATCATATAATGCAAAGTATAACATAATTTACACAATTGGAATAATGGATCACATACAGCCATTGGTTTCATAGCAAAATGTCATTATATAGTACAAAATATACCGCAAATAAATACAATTGGTATAATATATCACATACAGTGTCCAATATCATACAATATTCATTTCCTCTTTATAAACATTTACATGTTTTTACAGGATATTTCTCTCCTCACTAAAATTTATAAGGTTTTAGGGAGTTATTCTGAGCACTAAATTCTCAAATCCATGAGGAACAACAATTTACAATAAGATTACAAAATAATACAAAGCAATTACAAAATTCAAATTCATTAGAATTTTTTAATAAAATACTTCCACAATAGTATCCTCTATACATAAAAGCTCTTAAACTCCAAAAATATTATCACTTTTAAGTTAATATAATAAAACTAAAATGTTCATAACCATCCTTAATTCCTAGTAATTTCCATTCAATACCCTATCAACTCTCAATTCCAGTAATTGATTTATTGCTGTTGATAATACTCAAATTTGCTGTTGATGATACTCAATCTTTGGCAAACTGTTTAAATTTGGAGTTTTTAATTCTAAGTTCATTAGTACTTGTAATTCCATATTTCATCCTCACCCCCTGAGTAAGTGCACAGAACTCGACGAAGTGTTCTGCGGTTCCAAATTGATCACAAATGAGGCATTTATCGTTGCCCTAGAGGTGGAATCTGTTTAAATAAAAGGGGAACCTCCCATGATTAGTAATGATCTCCTTAACGTCTGTATCTTTATAAACCCTCATCTTAGTTGAAACTTCTATATCTTTCAGGTAGTAATTTCTTCTTGTGGAAGTTTCCCACTCTTGTTTCCATAGTTTATGGTAATAATCATTCATAGTAGCAATCAACTTTCTTCTTGATGGTTTAACGCATAAGTATTCCATTCCATCCCCCAGGGCGGCCTCCTTAGACAGTGCATCCGCCCTCTCATTACCGCAATGCCCAATGTGTGCTTTGATCCAATGTAGATATACTGAATGTTTTTCATAAGCTTTGTAATAAAGATCTTTAATATTTTCCAATAATTCGTTTTTTGGCTCTGGCCGGGAGAGCGCCGCTAAGATTGAAAGTGCGTCTGAATATATGTGAATACAATGTCTGTTAGCAAGTCCTTTTACAATCCAATTTAGGGCCTCTTTTACAGCAATAATTTCAGCCTGATATACTGAGTTTTTCTCTTTCATTCTAAATTTCTGCGAAAGTCCATAAAAGTAGACAACAAATGCTGCACCGACGCCCTTCTCGAAACCAGAGCCATCAGTATAGATTTCAATCTCTTGTGGTCCCAATTTGTTACAATCATAGTTAATTCTCCGAGCTTCTATCGGCGAAATATTTTCAGAATTAAAATATGTAATGTCTTCAGCACATATGACAGTGTCATTATATGTCATAGACTCATTTAATTTGTTTCTGAGTAGAAATTTATCATAATAAAATCGGTATTGAATAGATAGAGGGGGTACACCGGCTAAAACACACAGAACCTCCGTCGATACTGTTCTGAAAGCTCTAGTAACAGCCAATAACCAACCTCTCTGCAAAGAGTCCAATTTCGATTGCAAAGAGCATGTATCTGCCTTCAACAAAATACGTAAATATTTATTATATTTATAAATTAATACGTAAATATTTATTATATTATTTATAAATATATTTGGAAATGGAGGATTTATTCATTCATAAAGTCCTGTGAAAGTTACTGTGAAGAAATCTAGTTATTAAATATATCTAAATTTGTAGTGATTATAAATATTATCTAAATATATATCTTAACATTTAAATGTAAGCATAAATTCAAATTCTGTTGACAAATACGTTTGTAAAACTATTTAAACAAAAATTGTTCGTACTGGAAAACGAGGTTAAAAGGTATTGTAGAGCAAATTCTATGAGATGCGTACTTAAAGAAGTAGCAAAGAATAGTTTTTAGAATATGTATTGTTGAAATAAAGGGTAAAAAAATATCTGGTAAGTATTAAAAGAATTATTTTCTTACATTAAGTTAGTTACAAGTTTTAAATTATATTATTAAAAAAAAAAAAAATAAAAAAAAAAAAAAACTCTCCCTCTCTCTCTTTTTTTTTTTTTTTTCCAATTCTCTTTCAAAATCAGCACCAGTATTTAACGTATTTCAGTATTAAAATAAAAGATGCTCTAATTTGAAATGAACCGAATAGAACATCAATTATAAATTAGCTATTTTCGATTTAAAAAATGTCTCAGAAGTTAAAAAATCATCTCATATTTGAGAAAGAATTTTAGGAAGAAGCTCTGTAAATAGAAAAGAACTAATGCGTAATAATACATTGCTGGCCACCGTAAATGCAACACCCTGAAGGAAGCATGCAAATAGCATGAAATTTACAACATGCATTAGCTGAGGTGAGATATGGAAATGATTAGAATTTCAGCGCAGACGCAGATCACGCGCGCCTGTGGCGCCACTTCAAAGCGCTATTTAAGGCTTAGAGTTTCCGACGATTTCATGTTCGGCAATTGTGTTTTTCTTGTGGTTTTTTCAAAGAAACGATCAATTATGCCTCGTTATAAACAGCGTTCATCATTTGATCAAGTATCCGAGTTCGACAGAGGAAGGATAGTGGCCTACCGAGAATGTGGATTATCTTTCAGGGAAATCGGTAGTCGTGTTGTACGGAACCAAAGAACTGTAATACGGATATGTGACCGTTGGATGCAGGAGGGTACGACGGACCGACCTGTTCGATCGAAACCACCTCAGTGCATCACTTCACGTGATGGCAGGAACATTGTGCGCATGGCAGTGACGGATCGCTCAGTCACATCACGAACCGTAGCACAGCACATTCAGTCTGTAACGCATCATCCAGTGTTTGCGTACCATTCGACGCCGTTTACAGCAGAGTGGTCTATCCGCAAGACGTCCATTGCTTCGTCTACCCTTGACGCAGAGCCACAGACGTCTCCGCCGCCAATGGTACGATGAAAGAAGGATGTGGACGACAGAATGGAATAAAATTGTCTTTACTGACGAGTCACGCTTCTGTCTGCAACACCACGATGGTCGGTTTCGAGTCTGGAGACACCGTGGAGAGAGGGTGCTGAACAGCTGCGTTATGCACCGCCACACTGGTCCTGCACTGCGTATTATGGTATGGGGCGGTATTGGATATCACTGTCGCACTCCTCTAGTACGCATTGCCGGTACTTTAAACAGCCAGTGCTACATCTCCGAGGTGTTGGAGCCAGTTGTCCTTCCTTACCTTCAAAGCTTACCCACAGCCATATTTCAACAGGATAATGCGCGACCACACGTGGCACGCATTGTCCAAGGGTTCTTCGTCAGTCGCCAGATTGAATTGCTTCCCTGGCCAGGTCGCTTTCCGGATCTATCGCCGATAGAAAACGTGGTCCATGGTTGCTGAACGATTGACCCAGATTACATCCCAAACTGCCACACCAGATCAACTTTGGCAACATGTGGAAGCTGCTTGGTCTGCTGTATCCCAATAACACATCCAAAGTCTCTTTTAATCAATGCCGAGGCGTGTGGCAGCGGTGATCTGCAACATTGGCGGCTACTCTGGCTACTGATTCTGCAAGGAACCACACTTCACAGAAGTCTATGAATTTAATCATTTGATACTTGGTCAACATGTTATCTACTAAATAAATTTTGTTGTGATGTCTCTTGTCTTTCTTGGTGTTGCAATTTGGGTGTCCAGCAGTGTATATGAAACTGAAAATATTCTATGAAAGAGGAATATTTCTACAATAAATGTTTCATTTTGTATTTTTAGGTGACAGAAAACCTGTTTCGTATTTTGCTGTAAACTCTATGGTATACAGGCAGCCCTCGAATTTTGCACATTGGTTCCTGAAAATGTGTGCGAATATTGAATGTTTGAAAGTGAAAGAGGTTAAAAAGAAATATGAAAATTGTATTTTAAAATATTTATTTCTCAATATGCATAATTAAGTTAACGAGGCGTATTTAAGTGCTTTCAGATGTTTCCTTTATAAACTTGTCAAGTGTTAGTTGTATAACACCCTTTTTTTCTTTTTTATGATAAAAGACTTCTACCCCCGTGCTGTGTCTTTCTCAATTGTCTTACTTGAAATAGACTTTCTCCATTGGGATAACATTCATGATCGTCAAAAATTTGTCAAGAAGCGTGAAGCCTTCATATTTTTCATTGTCAAAGTCTTGACGATTTTATCAGTTTCTTCTTTTACTTTCTTTATTTATTTCATTAAACTCTTTTTGTTCTGTTAAGAGAAGTTGACAGCAGTGTTAACAGAAGTGCTTTTAACATTTAACAGAAGTGTTGAGTGAGACTCATTAACATCTTCATTGCTGCATTGCCTAAGATTAATAATGCTTTATGTTGTAAATTTTTATCTTTATAGTATTGCTTAACTGCTGATATGAATTGAAAAATGAACCGGTCTTTAGATATTAACGTAATAACTCTGGAGCGTTTTTTATTTTATTTAGATATTATATATATATATATATATATATTCCAAATGAATGGAAGTAAGTCTTTAGTTCCTCTTTCAGTGCTCTGGGATTTATTGCTTGATAAACTAACGTTGGCTTTAATTTTAAGTTACAGTTTTCGCAATATTGACAGATTAAAAAAATGAATTTTAAAAAATGTGCGAAATCGCGAATTAGGCGAAAGTCGAGGGCCACCTGTATATGCGTTCGCTAGAAATTCATGGTTTATTTAAATATAAAAACGGTATTCTAAATCCTAAATAAACCATTTCTAAGAAAAAATTGTTGGAAATGTGTAAAATGGAAAGAAATATATGATTCTAATATAACAAAAAGTCTTGATTTTATATTCTACATAAAAACTGTGTTAAACTGAAAAAACTCTTAGACAGAACACACTGAGTTATAGTAGTAAGCCTAAAATGAGCCTTAGAGTTAAATGAGTTCATGTTTACTGGTTTTCGAAGCAAAATATTTACATTTTCTTGCCTTCAAAATATTCCGTTCTTAAATTATCTCGTTATTGAAATGTATGCATAACGATATGTTACTGAGTTGCCGTAAAGCTAATTGTTTCATTCGTAACTTCTCTGACCTAGTTAAAATAGTGATTAGTGGCTGTGAGCTGTCATGCGGTTCAAATCTCAAACTTGATTTTGGCTTGAATATTTTCTAGTCCTACTGTCTTAATTACTGTGACAGTGCATCGATCCGAAAGTCTGTTCGTGCGGAAGGCGGACAGATTTTCGGATCGATGCAT
>KK115005.1:586-10965 GCA_000611955.2 Stegodyphus mimosarum | reverse complement strand
ATATATATATATATATAAAACAAATGTACATTATTGCTTTTTAAATATTAAAGAAACTTAATTTCTGTTCACACTTTCTCTATATTTCTTTTATATATACACACATATAAGCATTTATCATTCGTGGACATTCAAAGTTGATTCATTAAAGTAGCCATGAAAATTATAAATGTACTGATTAATATTAGCAATTCGATGTTTTATAAATATTTATACCTGATGCCCTATCTGCGCTACAGGCACTCGCCTAATCAGATCATAAAAATCGACTGATTAATGAAATAAAAGACTTGTTTAAAAAGGCTGAAAAAAAAACATATTGTTAAATTACACTGGAGGGAAAGCACCCAGTGAAATTGTCGGAAATGAAAGGGCAAACACCCTTGCTAAAATGGCGGCACTCAAGGAAGGGACCGATAATTTTGATATCCAATATTCAAGAAATAAGACCATTGCTGAAATGGAATACTGAATTTATACAGAATAGGATTTTTCCTGGGAGTCGTCTAATAAAAAAAGAGTTAATGAAAAATATAAAGTTAAACAAGAAGATGAATATTATAAATAATGTTGATATAAATCAGATTCTGACTAATCATGGGCGTTTCCCGGCTTATTTTATTCGGTTCCATGTACAGAATAAAGATGAATGCTTAATATGTGATAAGTTTGGGGACGCCAGGCACCTGGTTGATGAATGTACGCTTACCCTCAGTGCAAGAGAAATATAGAAATAATTTTTAAGGAAGATTTTAAAAGGAATTATTCAAATTTGAAAGATTTTGCAGAAACAACGATGAAAATTATAAATACGAACGAAGATAGAAATAGAATTCGGTACTAAGACTCAGATTTTGGACTTTATTTGTTTTTTTCTGGCCAGTCCCATTTTTGTAACATACGGCCGGCTAGGAGGATCGGAGTTGTGCCCTTATAATGATAGTGATAATGCCTAAGGGAAAGGTTGCCTTCGTGGAGGACCTTTCTGAGGAAAACTGGCTCGTAGACATGCTACACATGGCGAAAACCACGAAAGCGCCCATACAGCTAGCCCGTTCGCGGGATTCGAACTTCTGACCAAACTACCAGTGTTCTGCGACTTTACTGCTCGGCCGCTGGTGGGCGTTTCGAGAAAATAAAAACAATGCAGAGTGCTTTTGAAAGACTGGCCTGAATTAAATTTGAAGAAAATTCATTTTGAGGCCGACTACGAAAATGATGATAGGAATAATAAATCAGATATGAATGATTTTAAAATAGAACTCACAAATGACTATGTAAATATTGCTCTCTTTTGAAAGATAGGTAATTTTTTTTTAGATAGTGGGAGCAAAGTTGTTTTGTCAACTATCTTGTATGTATTTAAATGTAATGAATGTGTATAAAAAGTGAATGTAAGTTGGACAATTATTTTGAAAATAACTGCTATTATATCAAATCGGAAGCGAAACACGTCAATGTAAAATTTATTATAGGGTTAGATTAAATTTTGAAAAAAGCTATCGATTTGAAAGGTACTCAAACATAAGTTCCTCTTCTTTAGCTGCAGAAAATAATAATAATAGCATTCTCTCGCGTAGTATGCAGATCAAGAAAAGGTAATGAATGCCATAGTTTTTTTTCTTCATGATTTAATGATAAATGCGCACTGAAAAAATATTTAAAAGAGCATATCTTTAGAATATCCGATACACAATCTCGCGCGCTGGAGTAATTTTTTTTCCCCCACCGGTACAGTGTTGCCCTTGCTCGCTTTGAAATCGTTGAGTTTCTTAATCAAAAACTCCTAAATACTTTACAAAATATGAAATGGATAATAAAGCAAATTCCAAATTTGGTCTTTCAGATGCCCGTATTCGGGTGGAGACGTACATTATTCAAAATTTGATGGCTCTAGGTACCGTTGTTTTGTCACTATGCAAGAAACATATATACATTTATGCAGATTCTTCATTATTTAATTTTTCAAATACACTACAGGGCTCTAATATTTGGTGGCAACAATTTAAAAAGTGAATCAACACAAAATGTCAAACCGAAATTAATAGCCCTTCTGGAAAATTTCCTCTTTGGGCTAAAAATGAAAATATTTACAAATGTTTGAAATTTGAATGATCGAACACCGACAGTTCTGTATCTCCCGTTCTACTGGATCGATTGTCTAAATTGAACTTCTGTTTCTTCATGTCCCGAAAGCGCGACGGGCCATAGCTATGTTGCGTTATTTCCCAGTGAACTGTAATATAAATTTAAAATACAAACACCATTTAAAATTTTTTGATATTTTTATTTAACCTTTCGAATCTTGCTTCCGATGAAGCAGTGAAACAAACGAACTACAAAAAGTTTTTTTTTTTTTTTTTTTTTTAAAGCTACATTATAGAAGCAACATAGCGTTGCCATATTAAGCAATACAAATATAACCAATTCAATGGCACAGATGATTGGCCTTTTTACGGAGTGCCGTTAACATTAAACTTATTTGATTCTTCCTTTCACATTTCTAAATTTAGGTTCATTCCAAATAAAATTCACCCATTTTTTGTGATTTATTTTTAAAATTTATATTCTTAATAATTTTTATAAATTTTTCGAAAAACATTTTGAATTATAACCTGTAAAATTTTTACCGTCATCTTAAAGTAGATGTATTTCTGAGCATACCGGAGTTTTACGCCTGCTGCAGGCCGGTATAAAGATTGTAGTATCAAAGTACTGGTAGTTTTGCTGCGAAACTTCCATGATGCCAGTGCCCAAGTGATTAGAACTGCTTTTATTTCTATCACCAAGCGGGCGGTGCTTTTGTGCAAAGAAAGCTGCTCATCCTCAATAAAAAATTTAATTGCTTACCCAAGTGCCGTTAGATCGACATGGAATTATCGCCACAGAAACCATTCGGTCAAACCACAGCCAGAGATAAAAAAGTGGCGTCCGCTTTGGTACAGAAAAAGGCGTTTTGGTGGTGAAATCGATCAGTGGGTCTGTCAAACAAAGGTAACAACTCTGTTACCTGTTGATTTAGTTCCCTAAAGCAATTCCACATCAACTTTTGTCGATTCGACCGCTAACCATTGAAGCAGTAAAACGTATTTGTTAGTGCTCTTCTGTGTGATTTTCGATGCTATGAACGGAACTCGTTTCCCCGCTCCCTGCGAGGAAAAACGCGAACTGCCATGTGCTTCTGGGAACTGTCTCGATGAAATGCTCGTAAAAACTAAATTATTTGGAATTACCTTTGTAAAGAGTTTTACAATCCCTCAGATTTAGTACTTCTTGCTGTACGACATAAGCTGCGTGAACACGTGGATCTGTTCCGCAAAAGGATTAGTGAACTGTCCGATGATGATATGACGTACAAGCTTTACTTGAAGAGCGACATTAGGCAAAGGGTTTCTTAAGTATATGCAAGGTAAGTGCGAACTTTCTGGTAATTTTAGTGATTCTCTTAACATATTATGTCAAACTTTCAAGAATTATAATTCGAGTTGTAATGTTAGTTTAGATGATGTTGTGGATTCTGTTGAAGTTGAGGAAAATTCTGTAGTAAGTAATATGGATAATTGTACTGATTGTAGTAGTCTTGCTACTGACTCGTGTGTTGATTCTGTAAATAGTCTAAAAGAGTATAAGAAATCTTGAAAAATGCACTTTTCAAAATGTTCAGCTTTCAGGTGCTTTTATCAAACCAAAAAAACTGGGTCAAGGATGAAAAACTTCTGAAATCTTGCCTAGATATTTCACTTCAGAATGACTAACTAAATATGGGCATTTCTCACTCCTCGAGATTTAACCGCACTGGAAGACCCCTTAGCCCGCAGAACCAGGCACAGAGGTTCAACTTCCGCCCTCGCACCTTGGAGAGAGGTTTGCGACACCGGTCCTTGTCTATGATTTGCTACCTGCCAGTCCCTCAGGCATTACCCAGGCGTACCTGGGCTAGTAGAGCCTTCAGCTGTAGGACTTGCCAGATACCCCCGTGGCCAAGACTGCCTAAGTACAGATCCGTCGACCCTCCGGGGGCACTTCAGATTAAGTTTAATAAGTCGTCTGCGTAATTGAACAAACTGTGATTGTTGGCAATGTTGCTAATTCTCAGGCATGATAGCCAGAGGGATAATATTAAAGCAGTGAAGCTGCCAAAAATCAAACGGATTATCGTGCAACCGAATGTTCAGACTTTCTTAAAATTTTAAAGCAAGAGACGAAAACAAACTTTTGGGGCCGTGTAAACGATGAATTCTTGAAAGCTCTGAGAAGATCATCGAATTATATTTTAGTAGCTAATTGAGAAACAAATTAACCATTCCTTAATCAAGCTCAGAACTAAAAACCACTTAAAGCAGTAATAAGAGAGACATGCAAGTTGATGAAATCAAGAGCAGCTCCTAAAATTAGGATGTAATGCTGTAAAATATTTAGATTGAGGGCTAAGCAAGCCTTTCCACTACACCAAACTCGGTTGAACATTGAGAAAGGAATAGAACGCGTTTAGGAAATCACTAATTTTCTGCACTTCAATGTTACTATTGTCCCTTAAAAGGTTAGAAGTAGTGTGATTCAGTGCCACAATTGTGAGCAGTTTAATCGCTTATCTCAATATTGCAGCCTCAAGCCGAGATGTATTAAATGTGCGAAACAGCACAAAACTGATAACTGTACTGCTAAAAAGTTGGAAATTGTAAAGTGCTGTAATTGTGGTCCAACTGGCCACACTGCGAATTATCCCTGAGCAAAATTTCCTTCTTATCATCCTTCCTTTGTTGGTAAAAGTACTGAACCTCAGAAGAATTCTATGGCTGCTTTGCTTAGCTTGTCTAACGCTAACTCAGATATCTCGTATTTTGACATTGTTAGTTCGCAAGTGCTTCTGTAAACAAGCATAGAATCATGCAGTTCAGTCTGAAAGTCCAGGTCTTAAGTTGACTTAAGTTTATTAAGGATGCCAAAGGATTTGTAGAGGAGTTAGTTAAGATGTTTACGGGAACTTCTGTGCATAATATCGTTAAAAAAGTTTCGGAATGACTACCAGAATTGCTGGCACCTGGTAACTCATTAGGTAAACCATTTATTGTTTTCTCAATTTATGAGGATATCTTTAAATAAGCTGTTAATCGTTTTTGAAATTTCGTTATATAATAAATTTTGCTTATATATATAGTATTGTTGCCTGCATGCGGGTTCCTAATGGATTGAATGCACAAGTCGGTGAAAAGTTAATAAAATTTATTCTTATCCCAAGAAATAAAATAAGGTGCTGAAATTTACTCAGAGATATCCGTGCAATATTTCACAGTGGTTATATTTTAAACTACTAAACCTTTAACTAGAACTCAATTCAAAATACAAAGAAAGCTAATCCGATCTCACCGCGAATTCGCTACAATCAATAAAAGCGCTAAGTAAACAGCTACAGTTCACTTAAAACAACTGAATTGAGATGTTTTCCTCCAGCGTTTATAAGCATTTTAATCATGCACAAGAACATCGTGGTAAAATCTATTTTCTCGATTTTTCTGGATAGCAAAACAGTACAACTACGAAATATCTATTTATTAAAATCTTAAATGCGCGTGCTCCTGTATTTTTACTTTTTCGGCATAGCTTTCTCCTAAAACTCGTCGCGCGCAGCATTGCATGGGTAAATGGACAATTTAATCACAGTTCTAATAAAATAGCAAATTAAACAGAAAACCGTAACACTGCCCCCTTCCCAAGGACTGCACGTCTTGGGCAGTATAATCCCTGACAGGAAGCCAAACTTACGACTAAGGCATCAATGCAACAATAAACATTACATTACAATAATAAATAATAATTACAATATGCAACTTAAAACAAATCAAATACTAAATACAAGTCAAATCAAATACTAAATTTAGAAACAAAAAGGACCCTGGTCGTATACTATTTACAATTATTTCACGGTTCCCCGGGAAAAGCAAGCCCTCATAATTTGAAGACCAGTTTCTAGCTTGAAAAAAGCAGCCTTTATAAGGTGCACAGACGCAAGTGTGCAATACCTTTATGCAAGTCCGGCCGCTGTTCCAAAACCGAAATATCTTAATCCCGGTTCCTCCGGGAAATCAAGCCCTCATAATTTGAAGACCAGTTTCTAGCTTGAAAAAAGCAACCTTGATAATGGTGCCCAGTCGCAAAACACCTTTATGCAAGTCGGCCGCTGTTCGAAAAGCAAATAACTTCATCACGGTTCCCCCGGTAAACAAGCCGTCATAATTTTAAGACCAGTTTCTAGCTTGAGAAAAGCAACATTCTTGAGGGTGTCCAGTCGCAAGTGTGCAACACCTTTATGAAAGTCGGCCGCTGTTCAAAAAGCTAAATAGCTTCATCATGTTGGACCGATCTAGTCCTAGGCTACTCACGTATGGATATTAATAGAGTTAAAATGGAAATCATAGATGAGACTTCATTGATGATCATAAATATATATTGGTTGAAATAGGGCAAATTGACGAAATTGATAAAAGGAATGAGATCTTTACTAGAAATAGTAGAAGGATTGAGAGATTTAATAGAAACGTGATGAAAAAACTTTTTACAATAGGTTCATGCTCGAGCAAAAAAAGAACTCAATGAGGTGATTCTAATGATGGAAAATAATATTATGCAGCAAATGTGGAAAGACTTGAGGTGCCAGACCTGTAAAAGAGAAATAGGACTCCTTGGTGGAATGTTGAATTAGATAAGTTAAGATATAGAGTAAGAGCTATGAGAAAGCGTTTTCAAATTAAAGGACTAGACAAACAAAGTAAGATCATTAGAAAAATAGAATATAAGAGATGTTTAGCAGTGTTCAAGAAGCTGATTAAGCAGATAAAGAAGAATTACAAGAATAGTTTTTTGTGAGAAATTATGAATATTATGATGCATTTTTTAAAGTAGCCGCCAATAAGACCAAAAAAGAGATTATTGTTAAAAGAAATGAAAATGAGATGGCCACCTCCCTTGAAGAGACCTATAGTAATATCATTAAGGAAACTTTGAATATCAAGGAATTTGAACAAGATGGAAAGATTGAAGATGTGGTCTTTGAGGATGAGAATAAGAATCTGATTTTACCTATGAGGAGATGAACAATGTTGTTAGAAGTCTTAGAGATAGATCCGCTTCTGGACAGGATGGGATCGGTGCTTATTTTTGGATTATCCTTCATTGCTTTTGATATAATGTAATAGATGTTTCAGATTTCATACTTTTCTAAATATATGGAAGACTGGTAAATTAATTTTAATTCCGAAAGACAAGACTAGATATCGGCCGGTATGCCTTCTAAAGGTCTTTGCGAAAATACATAATAAATTATTAGCAAATCGATTACTATTTAGAATAAACGGCCAAAATATCTCATCAGATTGTTAATCTGGCTTTAGGAAAGGCCGGTCGGCAGATTTTGCTTTACATCAAGTTTTTCGGAAGTTAGAGAAAAAAGAAAAACTCATCATGTTGCACTTGTCTCTTTTGACGTCAAAGGAGCTTTTGATTCGGTAAAACGGTCCTCCTTGCTGAGGCATATCGCAAAAGACATTTTTGAGACGATAAAGCATTGTTTCAGAAACAGGAGAATTAGATTTAAGAACAGTACCGGAAAAATGAGCATTGAATATAATGTTTACAAAGGCTGCCCCGCAAGGCTCCTGCAGTGCTCCCCTGTTCTGGAGTATAACAGTAAACAGCTTATTAAAAAAGAGTGTATAATACCAAATGTGAATATCATTTCTTATGCAGATGACACTTTGGTAATTATAAAAGGAGAGTCCTTGGAGAAAATGCAGGATACGTTTGGAAAAATTGAAAATAAATTTAAATATTGGAACCAGGAAGAAGAAATTGAGTTTAACATTGATAAGACCTATGGACTCCCCCCCCCCTCGAGGTGGTAGAAAGACAAGACCACCCAGATTTAAATTCGATGGAAAAATGTATAAAATTTGAACAAAATATTAAATATCTGGGTGTGTTTATTGACGATAAGTTAAATTTTATTGATCATTTAAAAAATATTCATAAATATACAGAATGTGTTTTAAGGTTTTACAAGTGCAATTTTAATAATGAAACTTAAAATAAGAAGTCGCCACACTTATAGAAATCTTTAGATATAGCATCATACCTAAGATTTACTACGATGTCGGTGCATGGGGTAGCAGAGCAGGGGAGATGGTAAGATCACGAAATAAATTAGATATGTTGCAGAGAAGTTGGATGCTTGTGATCACACGATCATTTAGGACTACTTCAACAGAGGTTGCGTGTAACTTGGCCCGCGTTCCGCCTCTCTCGATTTCCTATGAATTCTGCTATAAAAAGTTTTTACTTTCGAATCGAGTCATAGAAGATTTTCAAATAAGCAATGTGTTAATAAGTAATAAAGCTTTTTAGTATCCTAATGAAGACATAATTCATCCAAAAAAATATATTTGGGATTGTGTATGACTGCTTTATTTTACAACGAGGAGAAATAAATATTTATACTGATGGTTCCGGGGAGGTATTGGCAGTGCTTTGGTGATATATTTTCACGGTATTGAAATAGACAATGTTAATTTTAAATTAAAAATTCTAAATTCTGTTTGTCAATCGGAACTATATGGAATTCAACAAGCTCTGTGTTGGATTGAAAGGAATTTGCATATCAAATATAATATAAATGTATATTCAAATGCATTATCAACATTACAGGTACTTTGTATTTGTGTGGTCGGGCCTAGACCACAGAAATACACTTATAAACGAAATTAAGGATATTTATTTACGTTTAAATAAAAAACATAGCATAAAATTATATTGGATAAAAGCACATGCTGGAAATTTGGGGACTAGAGGGCGGACGCCTTAGCTAAACTAGCTGCACTTGGTGATGGCCTAGTAGTAAAAAACGTGCAGGATTCACGAAGGAACACTGTCACTACGTTGTATAATGATATTATGAATAAGTGGAAAGGAAACTGGGGACTGTCCAAAAGAAATGAAGGTCTATTGAAGAATATCGAAGTGAATAAAAGAATGAAAATATTTCATGATATTGACTTAAATCAAATCATGACAGGACATGGACGATTCTCGGCCTATAACAAACATTTTGGCCAACAGAATAACGATTAATATTTGATATGCAATGATATTGGTGATGCAAGGCACTTCTTTGAAGACTGTATGTTGACTGGGAGTGCAAGGTAAAATTTTAAGAAATATTATAATAATGACTTTGAAAAGAATTATGCTAATTTAGAAGAATATGCAAAGAACATTATGAAGTCTATAAATAGCAATAAACAGGCCGTGGGACTTTTTTGATGTATTGTGTGCTTGGAAGTATATGTGTTTTCTTTTGTATATTATGAGTCGTTTTATTTTCTGTTTCTTGACACAGTTTCATTTTATTCTTTTTAGTTCATTTTGTGTAGTTTGTCGTGTTTAGGTTTAGTGATAATTTGAGTTTTCCTGGTCGTATTTATTATTTTGTTTCGTTTTCTTTTAGAAAATCTTTTGATATGGCCGGATACCCCGTTTGTTGTTGAATGGATCTGTCCCCTAATGAGTCATACGATCATCATAATTCGGTAGATGGACTGGGGGAGGAGGTGTCTTCCTGTTTCCGCGATTCCTGTTTGCGCGCTTGTCAAAAATGTTCCTGTTTCCGCGAAATCATCAATCTTCATTACCCCCTTCTCAAAGGGGTTACATAGTGGAGGGAGGGCGACTGGACCTTGGCCTTACCCGAAATGTAGGAAAGCAAAAAAGTTTTAGATTTATAAAAAAAGAATTTTTAAAAGAAATAATTGAAAAATATTTAGGATGAATGAAGCTAATACTGTATTTAAAACGGGAAAGAGATGTTCAAACTCTGCGATGATTTTGACAATGAACTAAAAGAGCGTTTCCTAAAGCAAAAATAATATGCCAAATTCTTCCGAAATTCTGCATAAAAGTGAGTTATAATAAAATCTTTCAGAATAAATATTCGTTCTAATACGACGACTTCTTTGGTCTTAATTGCGCCTTTGCAGCTTTTAATTCTTTCATTTACGCAAATCCAATAAACTATGTTTTCCTTATTTTTATTCTGAATTCGATACTGATAACCGTTATAAAGGACTAAAGGTTTTTTCCTGTTAGTTTTATTAAACCTTTAACTGCTTAAGACGTCTTTAAACGTTTTCATAGATCGCTCTAAAATTGCTTATGACGCGTATACACGGAACTGAAATTTCTCGAGAAATAATTAAGACGTGTATACACGGAGGCAAGGTTTTTCGATAAATGCTTAAGACGTGTTGAGACGCTACGCGAGGTCTTCTTTCCCCCTGCGTTTCCGCAGGCGGCTGTCATTTGCACAATGCTCTTAATAGGGAAATTTGTTT
>KK115004.1:29511-41738 GCA_000611955.2 Stegodyphus mimosarum | reverse complement strand
TCAAGCTATACTGTAAAGATAGCTTCACGGCAAAGCACTATCTCGATTGCTTTCCGTTCACAGAACTCTCGCGTAGCAGCTATTCTCACAATTAATCACACTGCTCGCAACACTTCACAATCTCGCAACTTGCAACAACTAACTGCTCTCAGAAACGCAAGGGTTTAAATAGCTTTTCTTAAAGTTCCACACGTTTCGAGAAATATCTCGACAGGAAGTTATTCTAGAAGCTTCCCGATTGGACCATGGGATATCGCCGATTTGGTCGCCAAATGGGCGATAAAGTCGCCAATCTGGCAACCCTACCATACACTATTTTATGGCAACCCTAGTGCTATGCCGGAAAGCTTACATACAGGCGCAACCGCCGAATTTTTCGTAACAGTATTAAATTTAACAATATTACGGATAAATCTTTATAAAATATATTTCACAGCGGAGCAACTAAATAAGAAGTCCTCTAAATTATCATTTTTTTATACCACAAGGACAGGCACAATTTTTAATGGAGAACCTTTCATAGTAAGATGGATAATGTCCATGATGGGTCAGATAAATACCATGCATGTAATGTATTGGGAACCATGTCTGTACTGATCACCGGAGGACCCTGATTGGAAGTTAAGCCTGGAATTCAAAGAAAGAAATGGTGCAACCCCTGTTTTGAATTCTTTATAAATTTCAGCTTAATTCTGCAGAATTCCAAGATTTAATCATATTTGGAAATTAAACCATAATTTTAACTTTGGGTCTGCAAACTTGTTCAAAATGCTCCTTCCATTTGTGAATTCAATTTTCTTGAAGCTTTTCACACTCACCAAGATTTATCTTGTTTAGTTAATGACTTTAATTTCAATCCAGGCCGCTTTTTAAATTCTATTTACTTAATTTTTCGTTAAGATTTCTACCGGCAGGTAGCGCTACCTTCTCGTTTGCTTTTCTCGTTTTGGATATAAATGCAATCGTGGCTTTCACTTCGTTGCGGATTTCTTTGCTCCTGAAGAACAGGGCCGTCCACTGTTTACCCTCAAAATTGATAGAGTGTTGACTAAAATCTACGCCAAACACGAAGTTGTTGCTTTGATAATTTTATGAATGCATGCACATTGCGAAAGAGAGCCGAAGAAATTCTAGGTTCCGTAGCATTTCAAATTAAATTTCTAACGCCGTAAGATATCTTTTTTCCTATCGTTTACTACAGAAAATCTAGATTTTTCTCCTCGAATTTATCCTACCGCCAAATTATTCTAAGGAAACGAGGCCCTCTTTTTGAATGCCTCTTTTGTTTGTATAACGTGTGATCTTTAACTTTTATAACTATCGAACGCTGATGCAAATTATTCTCGGAAAATTGGAGATTTTAATATTTTCTTTGGCGCTGTAGTTCTCCCTTTTTTTTCCGAAGTTTCTTGAACATGTATGCATCTGCTGTTTAAAAAAAAACTCTTTAAAATAACTCGGCTTTGATATTTTTACAGCAAAACTGAATTCTGGTGCTTCAAATTAGACTATCAAATTTCATTCACACGTATATTTTATTTACGTTAATCTGAAGAGATTTGGACCTTATAAATTCCTATTGAGCAACGTAAACTTAAGTAAGTATATATAAAAGTTTTTATCTCATTATAAAAATTACACAAAATGTCTCTTAAAATATTGCGTCTAAAATTGATAGATAAAAAATACATAAAAATATGACAGCTTTCAGATTTTATATTACGTCCAAATGGGCGTATTTTAAGGTTTGCTGTGTTGTCTCTATTTATTTAAATATCACGTTCTTCGCACTTAAACCGTAAATTCCATCCAACAGCAATATTTAAAAGAGCATATTTTTGGAATTTCCGATACACAGTCTCGCGCGCTGGAGATAAAAAAAAATGTCTTACAGTGTTGCCACAGGTCGTTTTGAAATCGTTGAGTTTCTTAATCAAAAACTCATAAATGCTTTACAAAATATGAAATAGATAATAAAATAAACTCTAAATTCCAAATCTGGGATTCCCGACAACCATATTCCGGTGCAGACGTACGTTATTCAATATATAATGGCTCTAGGTACCGCTGTTTTATCACAATGCATTGATATTGCTGCATTTCAAGTACTATTTTCTTCTGGTAGTTTTCGTGGTTTTACCTGTGTGTAACCTGAATACATCTTCGATTTATAGACTGCCATTAACAAGTTTTAAGAATCATTCGGTTATTTTGAAGCAGAAGACACGAAAAATGGGCAATACCCTAGCCGGAACTCAAACTCCGACCTCTCGAAAAGGCGCCGAGTGTGCTACCGTTACACCGCGACTGCATGCTGGAAGGAGGGAGAAAATAAAGTATGTACTCCGCCTTTCAAAGTGTTACAAAATATTAAATAGGTAATAAAACAAATTCCAAATTTGTGCTTTCAGTTGCCCATATTAGGATGGCTCTAGGTACGGTTGCTCTATCACAATGCGAGAAACGTACATGCATTTATGCAGATTCTTCATCATTTAATTTCTTTAAATATAACAGAGGGCGATAAGATTTGGTGGCAACAGTTTGAAAAGTCATACGTCCATTTACAGTCAATCGAAACAAAATGCCAAAACGAAATTCATAGACCTTCTGAGCTAACGCTCCTTTGGGCTAATAAAAAAATGTATTTATGGGAAAGATAACTGAATTTAGGTCATTTTAATTGCTTTATTAATTATATGAGCTATACCGTAGTCGTTTTTTGGAATTAAAACGCTTTATGACAGCACCAACAACGAGTGTATTCGTAGTTGGCGGTTGCTTAGAACAAAGCTTGGTTATTTTTACAACAGTTATTAGAACAAAGATTATTATTATAAGTTGCATAATTATTTTTACAATTCCTATGTTATTTACTTTATAATTACTTAGATTAATTATAATAAATCGCTTGAATTGCGCCAAATTGTTGTGTCCCCCCCCCGAATTGCCAAAGCCAGATACCTGCAAAGAACATGAAAATACTACGAGTTCGATTGTATGTGGCGTAAGTAAAGCAAAACCATTCGACGAATTAACTCGTAGATGGCGCCTAAACACAAGCTTCGACCTACGAGGTAACTCGTGGTTGGCAGCTGACATGTTAATACATGTGTTACGCTTTGACAATGATTTTTCTTATTTTTGAAAGCAAGTCAGGAAATGAAAATAGAAGCAGGAGAGACAAACATATGTTGCATGTAAATGTATGCATTCGTCCCTGAAAAAATATATCTTTTCTATGGTAGTGAATGTTGTCGAATAACCAGGCCAAAGACACCAAACTCTCTTATGTAAGGATTTATTTATTTTTAACCTAACCGTTTATTTTATATTCAGTACCTTTACTGTCATTCTCACTCTCCGTTTTCCTACCAGAATTTTTAATTTTAGCTCGCGCGTATTCAAATTTAGGTAGAAAGAGGTAGCATTTAAAGAATGGTTTTAGATTCTTTAATAAGAGCGTGTTCTTCCTGCTGGAGGCCACGTTGCTAGTTGAGTCTCTTCAGTAGCTGTTTGTCTTCGGCGTTATGCTATTCTTGCTTTCAAGCTTGTGTAGAGACATTAGGTTATTTTTGAAGCAAGAACGAGATGAAAAAGGAGCAATGCCCTATCCGGGGCTCGAACCTGGATCTCTGGAATATGCTTCTAGTTTACTACTGTTACACCACGAACCCATGCCGGAAAAAGGGAGAATATATATACTCCCCCTTTTAAAGGTCGACTGGGGATTAGGAGACCCAGTCGCCAAATCCTGGTGGAGAAGAATTATTTACCACCATCTTTTAGTTCAGGCGCCAGTGTAGAGTCATTAGGTTATTTTAAAGCAAGAGACGGAGAAAATACGCAATGCCCTCTCCAGGACTTGAACCTAAACATCTTGAATACGCTTGTTTTTAGAGTTTGTGTTCAGGTGCCATCTACGAATTCGTGGAATAATTCGAATAATCGAATAATTCGTAGAATGTTTTTGTTCCCAAACAATCAAATTCGTAGTATTTTCATGTTCTTTGAAGGTATCTATCTGCCTTTGGTAATTAGAAACAAAAACACAACAATTTGGCGAAATTCGAGAGATTTATTATAATTAATATACGTAATTTGAAAGTAAATAACATAAGAACTGTAAAAATAGTCAAGCAATTTATAATAATCTATGTTATAATAACTGTAAAATTTAAATGTAGCCGATGAAAAAATTTCATAAACCACCGTGTAAAAATTTCACAATAACAAAGTTAAAGTTTCCCTTACTGTATGTACTCAGAAGTTCAGAAATTTACAAACATTTTTACCTTAATTCTTAGAAACTAATAATTCATATTTAAGGCAATTTCAACTTGAGTTTTAGACAATAAATAAGGAGTCATTTGCGTTGTGTAACTTTTTGCCGGGATCGGGCATCAGAGAATAATCATGTTAAGAAATAGTACCAATAATAGGCAGAGCCCTTAACCAATTAATATCTATTTATTGGATTTAGCTTTAGGTTCTAGGTTAATTAATAAGTAACAAATAAAAGAAAAAATCGTATTTTTACACAAGTATGGGGTACCGAAAAAAAACCTATTTGTATCCTGACACAGAATAGTCCGTTACACTTTCTCAGACATTTCCACATCATTATAATAATTAAAATTTATTAAGTATCCACTTGTACATTAATGATATTTTCAATAACAGGACAACAATCAATTAATTAAATTTCATTGATACCAACATCAGGGCGAAATAAAAGTTCCTATAAGCATTACACTCTTAAATAGATTTAGCTTTCAGCCTAAATTGTTGTTTCCTGAGAAAGGATGCAGGAGACAGATGTTAATTCCAAAAATGGGTCAATTAAATTCTTTAAAAGATTTGAATTTGTAAATGATTTGAATTCCTACTGTCATCCTGACTTAATTACAGTCTACTAATTAAATAAAATGTCCTGCTATCCCTGAAAGAAAAAGAAAGAAAACTTATCTGGTTTGTTGGGAATCTCGATCTGGAAAGTGTTCATTATTCCTCCGAGCTACCCTGAAACTCTTCGCTAGGCCTAAATTATGGATCACGTGGCCTTTGACGAAGATGGGAATTAAGCAGATTCCCTTCAACACTTCAGTTGTAGAAAAGTACTCCATAAATGTCTCTACACAGAGATTAGCGCATTTCAGAAGGATGCTTCAGGGTATGGAACTCTGTGAGAAATTATCTCTTTCACAACTCAAGAGGTGAGACTACACGTGCAGCCAGACGATACGAATTTTCCTGCGAGCTTCGCATACATATTCAGGCATAACGTTCGCCAACTCATAAAAGTTCATTTTTCACCTCTCTCTGGATTCCTGTAGCAGATAAAGTCCTCTTAAACTGCATACGTACGTTTTGCCTCGCTGTCCCTCGCAAAAGTCCCGCACTCTCCACGAAGTCCGTAGTTTCTAGATATTTCTCGCATCATATTTCTAAAAATATCTAATTCCGAAGATCGCTAAAATAAGTCCGGTTTTACCGAACTTCCAGAAAAACGCTCTGTCCGAAAGCATAATTGTAACTATCACTCCGCAGCAGCCGAAGAACAAAAATCTACTACATCGAAGAATCAAGAGAACCATTTGTTACTTCCACACTGGTGAAGACCAAAGTCTAAATGTTTTAATTATGTCTACGATAACCAAGCAACCGACCGACAGGGAACATCATTGACCCTCCCTCCGTTTTAAGAACTGTAAAAACTATTTCATTCGAAGGCAGCTCAGCATAAAGTGACCCGTACTCAAAATTCCCCTTCACATCACAAAAAGACAAAGGCTACCACGAAAATAGATTTTCGTCGCCTCATTAGAGACCAAATTTCCGCTTTTTTACCCGAAAGACAAAAACAAGCTAACTGCGCACGCGCAACTATTCAAAAACCCGGAGCTAAAATTGGACACTTATAACACCAAAGCAGTGACCTTTTCTCGTAGGTGAAACGTTAACCCCTCTAAATTCATCCCGTATCCACTTTATTCAAAGTAACCAGAACGATGCAATTTCTTTCTAGAATGTTCTGTGGAAGTGCGTCAGACACTGAAAAGATGACACAGCGAAATTCGCCCCTCTCCTGAATCCTTTCACAATGAAACGAAGCTTTCTTGGTTAAGTTTAAATAAAAGAACAAAAATATCCTTGAAGCATTGGCTTTTGCAAAACATAAGAATTTACCTAACAAATATTGATACATTAAATCACTAATTCACGGAATTAAATAAAAATATTTTGTTTTTTTTTCGAAATAATAATTAATTTACTTTATTTTGTTTTTCAACAGAAAATTGAAACAAGTATCAACATAACATAACTGTTATAAAGATATACAATCTTTACTATAAGCAACCGCCAACTTCGAATATACTCGTTACAAGTATACTCATAGTTGGCGGTGTCATAAAATATTTTAATCTATTAATTTCATTTCGGCATTTTGCGTTGATTCACTATGAGCGTTATTTCATTTTTCGAACTGTTGCCACCAAATGTTATCTCTCTCTGTTATATTTAAAGTAATTAAATAAAGAAGAATCTGCATAAATGCATGTACGTTTCTCGCATTGTAATACAGCAACGGTACCTACAGCCATCAAATTTTGAATAATGTAATCATCCAACTAATGTGGGCATCTGGAAGCCCAAATTTGGAATTTGTTTTATTATCTGTTTCATATTTTGTAAACCTTTAATTTTGGATTAACAAACTCGAAGATTTCAAAGCGAGCCATGGCAACGTTGTACAGGAAAAAAAACATTTTTATCACCAGCGCGCGAGATCGTGTATCGGAAATTCTAAAGATATGCTCATTTAAAATTTTTTTTACGATTTTGCTGTTGAATTAAATTTTATGGTTTAAGTGCAAAGAGCATGATATTTAATAAATAAAGGTATAGTTCGACCGCCTCATCCGCGACCATGAGCCCAAACACGCATGCACCATTCGCATCGAATTATTCTCAAAATAGAGTGGAAGGATGGAGACTTTCTTTCCCTCCAGCATATCTCTTTCCGGAGAAGCGAAGACTCTCACGTGACCTTTCACGTCGCACCAAGTGATAACGCCCCTTTTGGACGAGTCTATGTGTTTTGGCAGAATGCCAGCCAGGGTTGCGTTTAAGGCGGTCGAACTATAACGCAGGAAACGTTAAAAAAGAACTCCCCTTTGGGTGTAACATAAAATCTGAAGCTTTAAGAATTTTTTTTCTTTCTTTTTGTATTTTAATTTTGCAACTAATTAATTAAGATTTGTTGGCATGGTGGAATCGCTTTTGAAAATGTCGCTCGCAGCGAATGTGTTAAAATCCTGAAAGAAAACTCAGCTAAGAATTTTTTTTTTTTTAAATTTAAGCCGAGAGAAATTTTCATTGCAGAAATAAAACAAACTAATGTTAGAAGTCACTAAAACTAAAGTTCAAGCTCAGATAACCCTTGGATCATATTCTATCCTTTAATTTCTGAAGAAGAATTAGAATCTTTTCTGTAGAGCTTATCAACAATAAATGGCTGAAAATTTTCCTGATACTTAAAGAGTAATAATAGATAGTGTTCGTCTCGTTTCACCTAAATAAATGTTCTAAATAATTCACCTAACGATGTAAATAGTAATTACTTCGAAAACCTTTCTTTCCTAGACAGACTTCACATCTTCAACTGCTACTTTATCTATTTAATTTAAGATAACATGTATAAAAAATTCGATTAATTCAGCAGTTTATTTTGCTTTGGGTCCCGTTTATGCTTGTTATTTTATTACCTCCAACGTTCTTTTTAAATGTTCCTAGCGACTGTATCGCAAATGTTTAATTAAAGAAATAGTCATGACATTGGTCCTTTCATTTCCTTTCCTTTTCCATAATTAAATTTATTCTTCTAAAATGACAGAAACGTGTTGTTTGTTCCTCTCGAGAAAATCTTAAGCCTTATTTTTTTTTCTTTTTGTTTTGAGATATCACGTTGCTTAAAAATGTGGCAGGTGTTGTAACGCTGATGTATAATATATTAATGAAAATTGTATCGTAGTATGAGCTTGCTTAGATTTTTAAAAATCAAATGGCATTAAACTAAAATATTTATAAAGAATACAAAGGATCTATCTATGTAGATTTATGCAAATAATACACAACTTAATTGCACAGAAGTATATATTCTACAGCGATATTTGTCATATTGTTTCTAAACATTATACAATTTTTCGCGCATGTCTAATTCGAGATTAATTATGAAACTACAAAAACTCAGAATTTATTAATAAATTATTGACGACTCAACGTGAGCTTAATGCTGTCATAGAAAACATATTTTTAATTAAATGCTTTGCACAATACATTTCAAATATTATGTGGTATAAACTGGCTTCATATATGCGTTTTTTTGTGATAGACACTGAACACAGCCAACCTTCATTATGAAAATATGTATTTCGTAATGAATATTCAAACCTTTTGGGGAATCATTAATAATGAATTTTACGTAGATTTTTCTTAAATAATTTTTCTTCAGAATCGTCAATGGTATAAGAATTATTATTGATGTAAGAGCGTTAGTGACATAAGGTGATGAACTTATAGCATACGGTAAAGAATTGATAATGTAAAATAATGAATCTTTAGTAATAACAGTACTAGCAAGATCATACACTCATGTCCATAAATTAAGGATAATTCGGAGTCCCGCAGAAATCGAACTCTAAAATAAATATATCACCTGTAAAATCACTACACACATCTTCAAGAATCATATGCAAATTTCAGGAAGTAACCAGATGACACCGATGGTACGTCACAATGACGAGAGCGTAAAGGCCCGTTTTCACTACTGCGTATGCGTTGCGGTGCGTATGCGTTTCTCCAATCAGCGAGCGAATTCACTTTGATTGACATCTGGTATCCGTCGACGGATGACGGAACGGATGAAGTTCAACAATGTTCAACTTTCATGCGTAGGTCTGCGGAAGCGTTGGGGTCACGTGGTAAAAAAGGAGCAATCAGGTGTTGTCACCAAAAATTAATGGCGGCAGAAGCAGCGATGAACGCTGGTTCAGGGAAAGAATGTTTTGCTAAAAAATACTTATTTCTGAATTAACATTATTGCGAGAAATCTGCGTACTGAAAAAGACAGCAATCAGCTGAATTTAGTTAAAAAGATAAA
The DNA here is from genome assembly GCA_000611955.2 of Stegodyphus mimosarum. NCBI lineage: Eukaryota > Metazoa > Arthropoda > Arachnida > Araneae > Eresidae > Stegodyphus > Stegodyphus mimosarum. The sequence continues at coordinate 32,575 of KK115004.1, read as the reverse complement.
AATAAGATAGCTGCAAGCTGCAACTACAGTACTAGTTCGCCGAGAGCAGTGATTACTGTCAAGGAAATCAGGCGCAAAAAATATAATACCAAGTTCATGAAATAGGAAAATTTGTCCCGAAAATTATTTTCTAGTTCTGCATACACGTTTACCTTTCATGATAATGAACGTCTGACTATATCAAACTGCTATAGCAAATCAGATATGGCATGAAAAGATTTGTTACTTTTTTCTTTTGAAACGGGTAAAAACTAAAAATGTTAATTATAAATTAAATTTAGTAGCCTTTTAAATATTTCACTGAATTAAAGAGTACGTTAAAGTTATATTTCTCCATTCACAAATATACCTTTTTGGCTAGCATATATTTGTAAGCACATGGAATATATTTTTAGCAGTCCGTTTAACTTCAATCGGAACGCCGCTTTAAAAAATAATTTTTTTTGTTAGAAATGTCCTAGAAGCTGAAGAACAAACTCTGGTGAACTTTTTAGACGATAGCACACTGAAATAGAACCAAAAAAATTTAGTTTTAGGAATTCATTTACTTTATATAAGACAAAATTGCTGATTACGTTAGTGTGATGATAGCGTAGTGGTAAAGCTGAGGGTAGGGAGCTGTGGCCTTTTGGGTCGTGAGTTCGAATGCCATACTTTTCTTTTTTCACCCTGTTGGCAATTTTCTCAGCTCCGTGTTCCAATTTTATCTATATTTGTGTTTTAAAATTTATTTCTATTGTTATGTGCATTAAATATAACGTTTTGTTGATGCTCTTATTTATTTAAAATTTTCCCTCAAGAATTTATTTTGAAAATTATAATATAATAAGAATTAAAAATATACTCCCTGTATATATATAAACATTTTTTTTCGTTTCACTTTTATGTTAATGCACATACATGTGAGGAGACTTTGGGATGTTTCCAGGTCTAAACTTTCAATACTAATGAACATGAGACAGTATTAATGCCCTGAACAATTTTAATAAAACAATTTTTAAAAAACTTATTATAATAATTGCTTTAAATTCAGTTCTCTCCAGCTGAAGCACAGGAATTAATTAATTAAATATTTCCATTTTATTTACCTTAGGTATGCATACATATATAAAGAGAAATAAGCTTATCTTTATAACTTCTTCCATAAAAAGCTATAAATTTAAAATTTATAAATTCAAAATAATATTTTGTGGATTATGCATAAAATATAACTGCGCATAGTGCATTTTGAAAGAAACGAGATTTCTAATAAATTATCCAGCTATGACACAGAAGAAACTGACGCTAAAATTATATATAATATCTGTTTTCTCCCCAAATTTGCGAATATTTTAAAAATATACAATCTCACATAGCAGTCAGCGATATACAAGCATAGCAAATATTGTGAACCTTTCTTTACAGTTGCTCTGTATTTTTAAGGTACCAGCTATTTTTAAATGTGTTTAACATTTTTATTTGTTTTGCAGTAACAGTACATTTTAGTGTTAATAATATATTATTTCGTTAACATTTAAGTCTTCTAGAAACGGAAAGAAATTTTTAAAAATTACTCCAGCTTCTATGCAGTTAGATATGTTCATAATATGCATTATAACCTTACGTGTCTAAAAATTGCTAACTTGATTTACTTTCACAGTTCATAAGCAGAACTAAAAATTTCCAATAACATCGTCCGAATCCCGTAAGTTAAATCAGAGACCTCTGGTGGCAATGAATGCAACTGACCACCGAACTTCCGTAAGCGTAAATCCAACGCAATAGCGCAATAGTGTAAACGGTTGTCCGTCTGCGTAATGCGTTTCTCCCAATACGCACCGCAACGCATACGCAGTAGTGGAAACGAGCCTTAAGAGAGTGATATATAAGGAGTACAGGCAAAGAAGTAAAATTGCTCACAGGCGCTTTGTAAGCATTTCAGTGCAATAACCGAATAGTTATGACACATTTGGAAAGGACGCATTTGGATGATTTTTACGTGGTAGAATTATCGGCCGTCTGGAATGTGAGCGTACCCCACTGGATGTATCAGACGAGCTTGGAATTGCCCAGAGTGTCATCTCCAGGTTTTGGCAACAATTCCAAGATGATGGTAATGTGAGTAGACGTTACAGCACAGGTCGCCCCAGAGTTACAACGCCGAATGAGGGCCGGTATTTGACAGCTACTGCCAAAAGAAACAGGCGGAGCACAGCCTCAGACCTGTCTCGTCAGCTCTCTTCGGCCACTGGTACGACAATTTCAAAGCAGACCGTGTACAGACGCTTAGGGCAGATTGGTCTATATGCTCGTAGACCTATCAGATGCGTTCCACTTACTGCAACTCACTGTCGCCTGAGGTTAACCTGGAGTAGAGAGCATGCATTGTGGACACCACAACAGTGGGCTTGTGGGATGTTTTTCGACGAGTCCAGGTTTAGCTTGCAGTCTCATTCTCGCCGGACTTTCATATGGAGAGCTCCAGATACCCGTTACCACCAAGAAAACATCGTTGAACGACACCGTTACGGTGGTGCAGGAGTGCTAGTTTGGGGTGGAATTATTCTGGGTTCCAGAACTGACCTGCATGTTCAAATTGGAACCATAACAACTCAAATCTATCGGGATGTCGGTCTGGAACAACATGTACGTTTGTTTCGGGGCGCCATGGGCGCACAATTTGTGCTTATGGATGACAACGCCCGTCCTCACCGTGCAAACATCGTAAGCGAATGCCTTCAATCGGAGGATATCACCCGTATGGACTGGCCAGCATTCTCACCGGACTTGAATCCAGTAGAGCACGTGTGGGACATGCTTGGCCGACGAGTTTCACCCGTTAACCTCCTCCTACATGTCTACCGGAACTTCGGAGAGCATTGCTTTTTGAGTGGTGTAATATCCCCCAAGATCAGATTGATAATTTGATACTCAGCATGCCTAGGCGTTGTACGGACTGTATTCTATCGTCTGGGAGACATACAATGTATTAACAATCATACCAACCATGTAATATTGGTTTTTTGTAAATAGGTTTTATTTTTATTTATTTATTTATTTATTTTTTTTTTTTTAATTTGGTCAG
>KK115004.1:7516-29484 GCA_000611955.2 Stegodyphus mimosarum | reverse complement strand
TTTCTTTTGTTTAATAAATAAGCTTTACAAATAAGTCAAATTTGTTTTGCTTCAACTTTTCCTTTGCCTGATTTTACATTATCTTTAATTTATGGACATGAGTGTATTTTGAAATATGCCTTCTTCTTCGTACTGATTTGTTGCTATCATTATTGTCATTTTCATCACATAATGAATCTTTGAGTCCAGCTTTATACAATATGGTATACCTTGAAATTTTGGAAACTATTTTATTTTTCGTTGTATTTTCTGCTTTAAGTTTTTTAACCTTTAAGATAGTTTATATTTAATAAGACGTTCTTGTAATCTATACTACTACTAAAATCTGTGCGTGTCTGTCTGTTTGTTTGTTTGTAGGTTGATTTGTTTGTGGTATTATCTCCTCCGGAACGGCGGGGAGTTGAGTTTCGAGACAGGTAACTCCGGATTCCAAAAAATTCCTACGAAGCCATTTCGAACATTTTCATCTTCTTATGACTTTACTTAGCCGCGATATTAATTAAGAACGCTGAAAACACCAATTTTCGCCTTCATTTTTTCAATCGCAATAGTCTCGCACGCTGGAGATCAAAATTTGCTTTATTTGGAAAAGTGTTGCCACTGCTCGCTTTCAAATCGTAGAATCTTTAAAAAAATTTCTAAAGTTTTGCAAAATATGAAATAAAACTAGCATTGTCAAACATTAAATACATTATTTCCGATTCCAAAAATTCGTGGGAAGCCATTTCGACCTTTCTTATCTTCTTACGACTTTAATCAGTCAAGATATTCATTAAAAACTCTGAAAACGCTAATTTTTTGCACTTATTTTCCGAGTGGCAACAGTCTCGCGCTGGAAATAAAAATCTGCTTTATTTCGAAAAATTTTTCTCCTGTTCGCTTTCAAATCGTAAATTTGTTAACAAAAACTCTGAGTTTTACGAAATATGAAATATAAAAGAAAACAAAATTCTTAAAGCTTTCAGATTTTACATTACGCCCAAAGGGGAGTTCTTTTTAACGTTTTGTGTGTTACCTTCATTTATTAAATATTATGTTCTTCGTACTTAAACCATAAAATTCAGAGAAATAATTTTAAAATTAGCATAGCTTTAGAATTTCCGATACACAGTCTTGCGCTCTACAGATAAAAATATTTTTCCTTACAGTTTGCCATTGCTCGCTTTGAAATCGTTGAGTTTCTTAATCAAAATCTCGCTAAAGTTTTACAGAATATGAAATCGATAATAAAAAAAATTCCAAATTCCAAATTTGGGCTTCCAGATGCCCATACTTGGGTGGAAACGTTCAATATTCAAAATTTGATGGCTCTAGGAACAGTTGATTTATCACAGTGCTAGAAACATGCATACATTTATTCAGGTTCTTCATTATTTAATTTTATTAAATATAATACAGGGCTCCGATATTTGGTGGCAACAATTTGAAAAGCGAACCGACATTCATAGTGAACCAAAGCAAAATGCCAAAAAGAAATTAATTAATCTCTTTCTGGACAAATTGCCTCTTTGAACTATAACATTACGAAACAATAAACATATTATTATCACATAAGGTCATATTTTGAAGTTAAAGCAACCACGCCATTGCATGTGACGTCACTGTATATCAAAAATTATACGTTAATGTCATTATTTTAAATAAATAGTTCTTTTTTGGCAACTTTTTTTTTATTTCAAGTTAGGATAATTGACACGATATGTTATAGCCACATTAGTTCTTTTATTGATATTGAGAAAAAGTTGTTATATTACATTAAATTTAAATCATGACGTCGTACGTATTAACCTGAAGTGTCAAAATATTTTGTTTCCTGCTTTGGCAACAAAGAAAATACTTACGATTTGGGCGCTGCTTGGAAAGAATGAACTGATTCCGTTTATATTGAAACGTTTTTATGCATTTCTTTTTCAGATGTATATAGAAGTTATAAATTTAACTTTGGCAGCGACCCGCTCATCTGGCGAGCTTACCCGCTAGTTTACTATGAAATTTGTTTCTTGTTTCAACTGGAGTCTTGTTTCAATTGTTGCCAAATGTGACGAAATTCATAATTAACTTCCGGTTGTTAGTTACACAGCTATGGAGGGATTTTTAAATTACGGTTTAGCAGAATAAGCATTGTCATTATTGCAACATTTTCTTAAACAGTAGAGTCCTAAGTGGACATAGGGTCAGGAGTTTTTTACATGATTGTATTAATTTATGGGCATTCTGAAGCAGTTTCGTTATTGAAAATGTCTTAAGAGAACTATGGATTACTTCCTTATATACTCTTAATAAAAAAGAAGTTGTTTCAAAACATTTATTTTCAGCAAATTAATCGTGTACTGCTACAGAAAATGCTATCACACGTTCAGCAGCAGATCACTCATTATGCTTTAAATTTAGCATTATGAGCCGAAATACTTAATAAATTAATAATGATTATATTACGCAATTTAGTACTATTTATTGCATTTAATTGAAAGCCCTGAACGGCTCTAATTCGTCAATATATTTATACGGTTCTCGCTTTAATAAACCAGTTATTTATAATTTCAGCCTTTACTATAACTTCTCCTCTCCGTTTCCTCACCAGAGTGTAAATGAGATTAGATAGCAATTGAACTGAGGTTTTGGAATTTTAAGCTAGAGGGTGTTTTTGGCTTGCGCCTGCGTGGTAGGAAGCAAGAAGCAGAGCCCCCTAACCGATTTTCCCTATGCACTGCTTTGAAGAACTGGCGATCCTTGCGTGGTGACCAAAACATTCGGTTACTTACCATTAAGATCAATGGGCTTTGACACGATCGGATGTAAATATTTTGTAATTACGTCGTAGATATACGTATAAATGTGTATATTTTCTTTTTCTGCGATATTTCAGACTCCTAAGTACCTGAAAAGAATACGTTTTTAAACAACATATCATTCTGAACGGAATTAAATGCTACACTTTTGACAGAACAGTTTGTTCAAAAAGGTATAATTTGAATGAAATATTTTCACAAGTTTTGGTTAATTACATTAGAAAAAAATTTTAAGGTAATTCGATTTTATTCGGTTAAGGATTACACAAATTAAAATCAAAGTTTATTGTATTATTAATATTAAAATTATGCATCATTTCTTTTCTATTTATAGAGCTTCTTCCTAAAATACTTTTTCAAATATGACATGATTTTTTAGCTTCTGAGGCATCTTTTAAATCGAAAAATCTAAGTCCCTTTATAATTAAAATCCTCTATTCGGTCCATTTCAAATTACAGCATTTTTTATTTTAATAGTGAACTATGTTAAATAGTACTTTCTCTGAATATTTCTGAAAGGGAATAAAAAAAAGAATTTTTTTAAATATTATTTAAAACTTGTAACTGACTTATTATAAAACGTAAGGGAATAACTCTTTTAATTATACATATCAATTTTTGTATCCTTAATTTCAACAATGCATATTCTAAAATTCTTCTTTATTACTTCCTTCAGTCCGCATAGAATTTGCTTTACAATACTTTTTAACAGACTATTTTCGGTAAGAACAATTCTTGTTCAAATTGTTTTATAAACGTAATTGTCAACAGAATTTCAATTTATGATCGTGATCGGACCTCCTTTGACAGGATACACAAATGCTTCCACCTGTCACCTCTGCCCTATTTTTAAATTCTTAGCTGTCTTGATGATGCAGCATGTTATGTTCACATGGTCACATCATCTTGACCGCACATGGTATTTCCGCCGAATTCGTGAATGTATCCGTCTTCTGTTCCACATATTTGTTTAAAACTGTACATAATTTTACGCAAATGTGTTGTTACAAATGAAGGAAAAGTTAACTTATTGGCATATCTGGGTGCATATTTATTTATTTTGACGAGGATTTTAGCATTTGGTTGCAATTTTATTTTTTAATTAACCCAAATAAGTAAAAAGTGTGAAACGAAAGTGATTATTTTTCAGTTATATAAAAAGATGAGTTTAAAATGAGCAACTATAAAAAATTTTTTTAAAAAATTTTCAAGGACATGTTACAATAATATATGGATGACAAAAAAATTATTTTATTTAAAACATTTTGGCCTTTGGAACATAAAATAAAAGTTGCGAATACTCTATCAAGCGTATCGAAAGACATACACAATTTTAAAGGTAACGTAAGATATTTTTCATTCTTTAAGCATAACATTTTTTATAAAATCTATATTTTTGTAATTCAACAGCTTAGAATTTTATTTAAAAAAAATTCATAACCAAAATCGCTGTTGTTAGTTATCGAAAAATACCCAAGACATGATTTTTGCGTAAATGTCACTATATTATACAAATTGTTATTATCCATCACACAATAAATGTTTCTTTTACGCGGAAGTGTCCCGTTTTTCGATTTGTATCTAACTGTCGTGTGTCGAAATACCATCAGAGCTCTGTCAAGGGAGCTTCTGAATTTAAACTAAAAACACCCCATCTGGAGACCAAAGCCTTGGAGCAGTGCTTCACTCTCAGTGCAGGCTTCGCCCCTCCTTTCTTTCCTACCTCCATTATTTGGCTTTGCGTTGTCGCTGCTGATATTTGAATTTAATACCCTTAGAATTACTGAGTCAGCTTAGAGTAGATTTTATTGTGTAGTCTTTGACTACTACACTTAATTTTTAAATTGAAACTTACTATTCTTTTATTCGCATCAGCACGAGCTGTGGTTGTTAATTAGCACAAGAAAGTGCTATTATTAAGTTCTGTTTAAATAAAAGATTCATTTAAACCTTTATCTGACCTTGTGGTTACTTTCAGAACTAGATAATTCGCTTCACGTCTATTTGAGATTTTGGACTGATTAATTTTTACCATGTCAAAGAAAAGCCAAAACAGTAACATTATCCAACTGACGGTTAGAAAATACGTTAGGATAACATTATTCTTACCAATCCGAGCTCATTATGACGCTATTGTTGCGTGCGTACGGGCTCGTAATGGGTTGAATGCACAAGTCGATAAAAAGTTAACAAAACAAGATGCTGAAATTTGGTCAGATATATTCGTACAATATCGCAATATCTCACAGTACTTATATTTTAACTCTAAAACATTAAATAGAACTCAATTCAAAATACAGAGAAAGCTAATCCGGTTGCACTGCGAATTCACTACAATCAATAACAGCACTAAGTACAGTTCGCTTAAACAACTGAGCTGAGATGTTTTAATCTGGCTTTCAATAAGCTTTTCAATCATGCGCGAGAATATTCTGGTATTTTCTCAATTTTTCTGTCTAGCAAAAAGTACAATTACGAGATATCTATTTAAAATGCGCGTGCTCCTGTATTTTTACGTTTCCGGAGTAGCTTTCTCTTAAAACTCGTCGCGTGCTGCATTGCACGGGGAAATAAAACGATTTTAATTGCAGTTCTACTAAAAACAGCAAATTAAATACAAAAGCCGTAACACTATTAATAAGCTGGGTAAAGCGTGATCGTTGTTCACCATAGTAAGCAACTTCTAAAATCTTTTTGTTTCCATCTTGGAAAGTAAGAGTAGTGTATATTCAACCATATTTGCATTTGAATATCAATTTTAAGTATCTGAATTTACTAATCCATAAGCACAGTGACCTAATCGTGACGACATTGTTCTAATAGTTCCTCACAAAGACAATGAATATTATTATGCAGTAATATAAATATTTTTCTTTTCATCTTCATCAGGGTAAATGTGAACGCCCGTGCGGCGATTTTATTAATCTCAGTAAATTTCCGTTTTTTTCAGTTATAAGATATTTCTCCCTCCTTCTTAGCATGCTTTCGTGGTGTAGTGGTCAGCACGCTCGGCGGGTATTCTAGAGATCCGAGGTTCGAATCCCGGCGAGGGCATTGCTCATTTCACATCTCTCCTGCTTTCAAAAACACCTAATGATACTACAGTGGCGCCCGAACTAAAAAAGGTTGTGGATGATGATTCTCCACCACCGGAATTTGGCGATTCGTTCCCCTTATCCCCAGTCGCCCTTTAAAGGAGGGAGTATATAAGGTATTTCTCCCGCCTTCTTAGCATGCCTTCTTGGTGTAGTGGTCAACACACTCGGCGCGTATTCTAGAGATCGGAGGTTCGAGTCCCGGTGAGGGTACTGCTCATTTCACATCTCTCCTGCTTTCAATAAATAGTCTACAATCGTACTAAACAAACAAAGTCTGCAATCATACTAAAGAAACAATTTAATTCTATAATCGTACAGACAAAGAATTTTTTTTTGTAATTTCGTACAAACTACAGTCTACAATCGTACTAAACAAACAAAATCTTTGCTACTCAGTGGACTTCCTGACTCCTGCTGTTGGAATGATATTTGTTTCTTATCCCAATAGACAACTCCTGTAACATTTGCGCAAGTGTACCTGGGCTCAGCTGTAAAAAGAGTAAGGATTCTACGTGTCAACAATCCAGCTTAAGTTCTTTCTACCTAATCAAACTACTTTTTTCTGCCCTAGCTATAAGCTAGAGACTTCAGATGTCTTCTAAGCATGCTAGAAGCTAAATGATTCTTCCCGTAGTTACTATAAGAAATTATTCTAAATAACTTCATAAGGGTCCTACACTTTCGAACAGTTATTCCCAAACACTGATGTTATACAATAAATATAACTCCAAGCCTGGTTTATACCGATGGTTTATACTGCATATGTAAAAATGATATCGTGCATCTGCAAATTCCATTGAGAATAATATTTCCATGCAGGAAAGCACACAGTTTTGAAATAAAATTTTTAAAGATTGTAAGGTTTATCCTAAGTTTATTAACAGTTATTTTAAGTTTTGTATCTTTCCTATCTTATTCTAGTTTTAGCTTGCAATTTCCTGCCAGAATGTAAATTCAGAAACGCAGTTAATGCGAATGAGAAAGAGTACTATTTAAGTCGTGACTTCACAAACTTCGATAGAGAGGAGAGAGAGTCTGATTCCCTGACTGGCGCGCGTTTGCCTTTTGGCTACGTCTCTCTGAGCTATTGCTACGCTCGGCCTCCATACCTTAGGCCCTTGCTTGGCTTCGTTGATTTAATTAATACTTAGGGGCCAACTAGTTAGATTCTCATAGCTTCGGCTATACCTTTCAAATAGCTTAGTTTGTAAAGTTTTAGATTAAACTAACAAAGTTTTATGTTAATTTTCTCTTTCCTGTGAACTCTTATTTCAACTTCCCGTTAGAACAAGCGCGCGTTTCAGCTTTATGCTAATTCAAAGTGAAGCAAAGTTTTGTATTTAAAAGGTTAGCAAGGAACTTCTCGATGTGAGAGAGCTTTTAGTCTCAGATCACTGCGGCTCTGTTCGACGTCCACCTGACTAGCTGGTAGTTAAGTTCTAAGCCTTAGCGCTGTTACTCTATATATTTATTGAAGTAATCTAAGTGCGTTAGAAATTAGCTAAATCTTGCTACGCACCATTGATCGTTTAGCTTAGAGGGCAACCTCGCGTTTATAGTTCTGAGAGCAACGACTACTTAATTTTCTACTTAACTTTGTTTTAAATTATTTGATTGTTCAGTTTAGACCCAAGTGCGGTCATTATTTTCTGTTACCCCTTCCAAGTTGGGAAGTGGTTGTAAATAGTAGTTTAATAAAAGGGTAATTTTAAAACCCTCCTTCCGTGTAGTTATTCCACCACTTAACCACAGTTATTCTACCACAGAACATAGCAGCATTTAGCTCTCTGTTCGAGATCAGGACTTTGATAAAGTTACGAATATGTTCGCCAAAAGTATGCACAGAACACTCAGTCCTACACTGGCGCCCGAACTAAAAAGGGGGTGGATGATGATTCTCCATCACCGGGATTTGGCGATTGGGTCTCCCAAACCCCAGTCGCCCTTTAAAAGGGGGAGTATGTAAGGTATTTCTCCCGCCTTCTTCGCATGCCTTCGTGGTGTAGTGGTCTGCATGTTTGACGCGTAACCGAGAGGTCCGTCGTTCGATTCCCGGCGAAGGCGTTGCTAATTTTTCATGTCTCCTGCTCCGAAATAACCTAATGTCTCTACAAGCTAAGCTAGTTTTAGTTTAAATTATTATTATTTTAAGTTCAAGCCCGAGTGGAGGCTTTGTGTAAAGTTCCAAGTAGGAACTGATTGTAAATATACTGAAAAATAAAGGGTTGCAAACCCTCTTTAAGTCTTACGTGTTCTGTTTACACAATTAAGCGATTATTCGCTTGTTAGTGTTCGTGGGGTTCTAAGTTAGAACTCTAGGATTAAATAGTAAAACCCCACAAGATTATGAATAATCTATAAACTGTTACAATCAAATATTTTAAATACATGAAGTTACGATTAAATGGATGAATTAAAGCCACATATAAGACTGAAATGGATATTTTATGTTAATCTTTTACCCGTATTAAACTATTAATTCTTTAAATGAATAAAATTAGATGACACGATGACTTATGAAAAAGAATACTACTGGTTTATTTTTCTATCGAATCAAATCAAATAATCTACGAGTTGTTGCTGGGCAACAATCCTATGTTGCCATATCACGAAAATTAAAATGTACAAAAATTAAAGATAACATGAAAATGAAGCATAGAGAACGCTACAAGACAAAGATTCTCGAGGGAAAATGCAATATCTATGAACTATATAGCCTCAAATATATATAATATATATATTTTTTTTATGTATGTATGTATATATTTTGCAGAAGTATGTAAAGTATGACTTAAATTTAATATGTACTCAAGTGAACAAGCTTTTTTCGATGCCTGTGTAAGCAGAAAAATTTTGCAGTAATTCAGAAAACACATAACTACTGAAAGTAATAATCTACAGCATTTTGCTTAAAATTTCTTTCGCTTAAAAGATATAAAATAACGTAAAGTCAAGATAATATAAACACCTGATAAGATCTTCCATGTTACGTATTTAATGCAAATATAAAAAGAACAAAAAACATTAAAATAAAATACAATAATAAAAAAATCTGAAAGGTTACAGATTTTTAAATTACGTCCAAAGGGGCGTTTTTTAACGTTTTGTGTGTTACTTTATTTATTAAATATCATGTTCTTCGCACTTACATCATAAAATTCAGTTCAACAGCAATATCGCAAAATTATTTTAAAATGAGTCTATCTTTAGAATTTCCGATACACAGCTCCGCGCGCTTTAGATAAAAACTTTCTTTTTCCCCGTAGATTGTTGACACTGCTCGCTTTTAAATCGTTTGAGTTTGTTCATCCAAAATTCGATAAACCTTTAAAAAATACGAAATAGATAATAAAACAAACTCCAAATTCGGGCTTCCAGATTCACATATTCGGGTGGAAACGTACGTTATTCAAAACTGGATGACTCTAGGTACCTTTGTTTTATAACATTGTCAGGACTGAGTATTCGGTGCATATTCTTGGCAAACATCTTCGTGACAGCTTAAAGTCCTGATCTGGAACAGGGAGCTGAATGCAGCTATGTTCTGTGGTAGAATACTGTGATTAAGTGATAGAAGAACTGCACTTGAAAAGGATTTAAAATCCTCTTTTATTAAATCACAATTATTTACAACCACTTCCCAACTTGGGTCTAAAATGAACAATTTTAAACTAAAGCTAAATAGAAATTAAATTAGTCGTTGCTCCCAGAGCTATAACGCGAGGTTGGCCTCTAAGCTAAATGGTGCGTAGCAAGATTTAACTAATACTGACGCACTTGGAATTACTTCAATAAGCAATCACGTAAAAGCACTATGGCTTCGAATTTAAATGCTAGCTAGTCAAGAGAACGTCGAATAGAATGATCGGGGTCTGAGACTAAAAGCTCTCTCACACTGAGAGGTTCCTACCTCTCGCTTAAATATAACTTGGCTCCACTTCAAATTAGCATAAAGCTGAAACGCACGCTTCTTCTAACGCAAAGTTGAAATGAGAACAGACAGAAAAGTATAAATTAAAATAAAACTTCGTTAGTTTAACTAAAACCTTACAGCATTTGAAGAAATATACATATATTTATTTATGCAGATTCTTCATTATTTAATTTCTTTAAATGTAATACCGGGCTGCAAGATTTGGTGGCAACAGTTTGAAAATTGATTCAGACTTTTAATGTTTCCAACACAAAATCGTAAAACGAAAACAATAGTCCTTCACGGACAAAGCCCCTTTGGACTAACAATTCTGTTTATTGCAACATATATAACTCGAAGAAGAAGAACTCCAGCAAAGTAGAAGTAACTCGAGCAAAAGATCAAGTAAGAAATTGCTTAGATTTATATCGTCATTTATTTAATTAAATATAGCTTCCATAACTATGCTGGAAACTTTACAATGAATGTTTCGGAATGCCATTTTTTAAAATTTTAATAATAGTAGCAACCACAACAATCTATATTTAGCATGTTGGATCAAATTTAATGCTCAAAATTATACAAACGCTACAGCATTCATAAAGAAAGCAAATGCTACCGCTTCCTGTTTATAATAGTCTAGATTATACGTAAATGATTTACAAATAAATGGTTTTTAGACATATCAGTTCTCAAAGTAGTAGTTCATTAACAGTAGTTCTGGAGTTATCAAGTGGTTTATTTACTAGGAAATTTTCACAGCGCAGGAAGAAGTTAAAACTCCCAGAATAAGCTTAAGAGCCTCAAAATGGACTTCTCTGTTCCGAAGAAGAAATTAAATTATCGAGGAAGTTGCTTTTACGTCAATAGTAGATATGCCGGTTGCCATATTTCAGTTGTTCATGAAAAGAAAGAATCTCCACTCTTCTCTGTCTCTTACTCTTCTTGAAGCTGTACTCTAGAGGTTCGTTTCAGATTTCTGGGCGTTTCGATTAGAACACGCCCTGCTATTCTATCACTGCTGTGTTAATCTCCAAACATTCTTCGATTTGTGAGTTCATCCCATATTTTGGCTGTTCTGATATTTGCGAGGGCGAAAAAGTTCGTTGAGAGTGCAAAGACCGAAAAGGCAACATAATCCATCCCGGGGCGGGGGGGGAAGATAACAGGCGGTTAATATTGAACAATAAAGGATGCAGTTAAATGTACGGAAGCGCTGTTGGACGAGGAATTTTCACGCCCAGATTTCTCACCGAATGCGCATTCCAATTAACTCTTCCTTTCTAACAACAATGGTAGACAACTGAATGTTGATTGTCACATTCATTTGTAGAACCAAAGAATACTGCGAGAAATAGCTGAATGCCTATAAAATAACGCAAGCAATTCTAATATTATTTCCTTCCGTTAATATGTTATTTAAAGTATTTGAGTACATAGTATTGTACATTATTTATAACTAGAACATGTTTCCTATATAAAATGAGGAAAGCTTTTAAAAATCAGTTAAATAATAAGAAATTTTGAATACACATACGAGCTATCAGTATAGTTATAACCTTACATATCATACAGTGTGTTTTATTGTTTAGGAAATGTACAACAGCGATAAGATAGCTTCCCCAAAAGGCGGTTTCAAGGTTTCCAGAAAATGACAAGGGAAAGCAGGGTTGTCAGATTTGGAGCAATATCGCCCATTTGGCGACATTTGGCTACAAAATTGCAGATATGCTATAAATGGAGGGATAACATCCTAGAACGAATTCTTACCGGTTTGGCCCAGAATGTTCTCCAAGGCAGACCAAAAGCTATATAAACACTGACTGTACGCGAAGTAGTGATCTAGTGACGAGTTGGTCGGCGAGTTAGTGCATGGAGAGTGTACATCGTTGAGGCTATTGAGTGCATCGCGAGTTGCAGCGCGGAGTATCTCGCGAGTACGTTGAGTTCAGAGAATGATCGAACCTAGTCGGGGGCTCTACCTTCTTATTTTTTAATATGATTGATCTAAATCATGAGATAGCTAAATAGAAAGAGTAAATATTTTTATGAAATGACACTGGCTCGACTCATTAAAATCATATTATACCTTTTCATTTTTATGATAACACTTTTAGGAGACTAGCTTTCAAATAAACAATATAGTGAATCTACAAATGTGTATGGCAACCTGTAACACTCTAACAAAATTCTAAAGATATGCCGTATTTAAATATTTTGTAATTTTGCTCTTGAATTTTACATGTCAAGTGGGGAAAATACGATGCTTAATAATAAAAATAAAAACACAAAAAAATTCTGTTAGGAGGAGTTATTCCAAGAGTCTGTTGGTAACCTGCGATGCTCAGCGACAGCATACAAAACCTTAACAAATTCTTTGGTAAGAAGTTAAAATCTGAATCATTTTAGATTTCTGTTTTGGAATTCTTATAAAATTAAGTTAAACTTATTTTTTTTTAAATTGAAATATTTTACTTTTCAGTTTACTAGTTTCTTTCCTATTCAAACTTCTACAATTCGTTTGTCGTTGCCTTTGATCCAAACGATCAACATTTTCTGATATATATACAGTCAAATTTTATTTTGTTTATGTGAGACTGCGCATCCAATTTTTAAATTAATTTATATTGTTACAAAATGCCCAGCCGCGGAAAAATAGCTTAGTTAAGGGTTGCCACAAAATAGCAAGGAAAAGCAGGGTTGCTACATTTGGCGCTAAATCGCCCATTTGGCGACAAAATTGGTGATATGCTATAGAGAAATGGAGAACGTTCTAGAACGAATTCTCACCCGTCGCCCAGAATGTTCTCGAAGGCAGGCCAAAAGCTACATAAACCGTGCCTGTATGCGGAGTAGCAGTGTAGTGTCGAGTTGCTCGTAAAGTGTATCGCGAGTTGGTGTACCGAGAGTGTTCAGTGCATTGGGAGTTGTAGCGTGAAGAGTCTGGAGACTACGTTGAGTTTCGAGAAGGACCGAACTGAGTCGAGAGTGTTCTCTAGTGCTTTGCCGTGAAGCTGTCTTACCCGTTATAACCTGAAGACTGTGTTGCTGATTGTTTCAGCGTGTTCGTCATAGTTTTACGGCGACAGTAAACGTGTTTTTGGCGACAGTAAACGTCTGAGTAATACTGGCTAATAAATTTTGTTTTCATTCTTCATCAAGTATCGTCGTTAATCACTGCAAATCCACAAACCCATAAGAATAATACTATAATAATTTCTCATATTGTGCAATATATATAGTTTTGAATTTATTTGTGTGCTGGAGATGATGTAAAGATTCATAATATTGCTTTTAAACATGAAGTGGCCCAGAGATTAGACATCTTATTTAAATATAAACGATGATACATCATACAGAAAAAATCTGATGTGTACACCACATGACTTGCTTGTACGGAATATTAAATTAGAGGCATTTTTTTTCTGAATTTTATTTAAATTTTTTAAATTAAATGCACTTCAACAATAACTCAAAAACCACAATAGTATAAATGCACGCTTTAAAATTCCTTACGTGTATTTACGATAGCGACACTCTGGCGCTAGATTCATTTAATAGCATTACATCTCATTCATTTTATGACTCAGAATGCAGGGAAATTACATCATCTGAAGAAGTATTTAATCAATGCCACACGTTTTATTCAAATACTGTAATAAATCTAAAAAGATGGATAAAAGACGTTAAACAAGTAAAAAGAAACAGTTTTTCACAGACGATTCAGCGCCGCTTACGTAATGCGCATGCGCTACTCGTAAACATTTCCTTCTGCCCGAGACAGACTGTGGGCAATATTTGCTTCTAATACGAAACACTTATTTCCTCCAGTTTCATTAGAGATATATTTCTTATTCAATTAATTCTGTAATTAGTTCTTGACAAGGCTTAAATAAACATAATACCTCAAAATAGTGTAATTAATATATAAAACCTCAAAATAGCGTAATTAAAAATTAAAAAATATAGAAATTTAATACAGCAAATACAGTTAAAAAATTACAATTAAAATTAGAGTTTCTACGCAAAACCATGCAGCAATTTTGCCAGCAGGCAACAAGGTAGATTTTTTGGTGCACAAAAATGAAATTTTAATTTTGGTCTTCCTCTGCAAAAAGGCACTGAAAATGCAGAAAATGAATTCACTACTCTGCTAAGTTACAAATGCAAACATATATGGCCGCTATGGTAAATAAAAATAAGGCTTAGCCGCAGTTAGACAACTCTTAAATTGTTTACAATTCTACAACTAACTACATGCAGATTAACTAAAGGCATAAAAACCTTAACCGAAATAACAGCATAATTCAATCATTTTTAAATCAAAAAATGCACAATTTACAAACGTATAAGAATAAAGAAACTGAGTTCTTTGAGTCGAGTAACAGAGTGGATATATAGATACATATATTTATGTACTTTTTGATGTGGCGAGTTGCTACCAAAATAAGAGGTGCACATCTAAATGTTATTGCAGTCCTATATAAAAAATTTCAACTATCTGAGTCTACTCGTTTTTGATTTATACGAGATACATACATATATACGTACTTACGCACAGACGTTAAGAAAAAATCTCTTCAGAATCCATTTTAAATCAGTTTTATAATTTTTTGGGGGAAAAGGGTACTTTATTCTGTTCGTACATTGAGATATCACGCAAAAACATCCTTAAATTGCGTTCAATAGCAGTCAAAATGGATATTTTCATTGAAATATAGTACCCGAAATTTTTAGCGATTACAATATTTCCTTTTTATATTGTACAAGGAAGTAAAAAATGCACAATTTTCCAACATATAGGAATAAAAATAAATATATTTATATATTTTTGGTGCAGCCTATTGCAACCAAAACACAAGGTGCACATCAACATGGTATGGCAATCCTAGGTATAAAATTTCAACATTCTGAAGCTACTCCTGTCTGAGTTAAGCAAGATACAGGCATATATACGTAGGTTTGTACGTTCACAGACGTCACGAAAAAATTTTTTCTGAGTGCATTTTAAATCCTTTTTCTGAACCGTTTTGAGAAAAAGAGTCCTTTAGTTTGTCCTTACGTACAGATGTCACTCAAAAAAGACGTTAAATTGCATTCGATGGCGGTCAAAATTGATATTTGCATTGAAATATGATAGCCGAAACTAATACAAAAGTTGTCAAATTTATACACTAAATGTGCAAAGATGCAAATTATGAAAATTCACTTTGAGCATTGGCATCTGTGCATTGGTTATCGCTATAGACCATCTTTTTCGTATAGATGGCAATAAAAAATGCTAACTTCTACTATTTACAAATATAATTACGCCTATATTTAATCTAAATTCGCAGTGAAAATTTTTACAAGAAGTCCACGAAGCTTTACTTGTTTTGTACAGGAAATTGCATGGCAAAAAAATTTTAAGCTTCTTACCTACAGCATTTCAAAGGTCACGTGAAATGGTAGAAACATTACTGGATGCCTTCCATTCTAGAAGCCCCTTCTGAGTGGCGCTGCAGATGTGCACTTAAGGAAATATGCTTTCTGTTCCAATAATCACATCCTAAATCCTAAACCGACATCGTATAATAAATCTACAAGACACATATTCAATCTAAGCTTAAAATTCTAGACTGCTCTAATCACGTTGCCGTATTTGTGAGTACAATAGTCAGTCATTCGACTGAATATCTTTCTACAAAAGGTTGCATTAAAAATCCACACATTGTTTTAACCCTGGATGTTTTTATAGAAGAATTATTAGTCTTATTGATAATAATTAGATTGCAAAAAATAAGAAAAAGAAATATAAATGTGATACTAAACCAAGCAAATATAAAATGAAATCTGAGCTAATAAAATACACAGCAATTTAATTAAAGTATTATAGACATAAGTGTACTGGAATATGTATTTCATTATCGTGTAAGATTAGGAAGATTAAAAGTTAGTCCACCGCCAGCAGCAATTAAAATTTGCTTCAGCTAGTTCTAAAGTAAATTTTATCACTTTGATTTTGTTAAAAGGAACTTCAGAAATCTAGTATTAAAAGATAATCAACTTTAGTTTAATTTGCTCCAAGGAAATATTGGCACACATCCCCCCTGTTTTAAGAAAGGAAATTTACGTATAAAATTCTACACTTATTTGAAAAATTCATGTATGGATACATTTTCTAAACCTGGATGTTCTTCAAGCATTTGGTTCGAATACGTATTTCGTTCTCTTATTATACGTATAATTTCAAATACACATTGTATTGTAGACATACATGCTCTTCGTTCAAGAGTTCTGGAATTTCCATAAAACAAGGTCAAGTAAACGATTTAAAGATGCAATAAAAAGAAATTAGCAGTAAAAAAAAACAGATTTGCTACGAAACTCAGAGTTCGAAATATTCTGAAGTATTATATATATTATATAAATTATTAATTATTTATTATTAAGTATTTGATTTCTATTTTTGTAACACATAAAGATAATTGTTTTAGTCTATAAACCACAACTAATACAGAAACGTTAGGATTAAAAATTAAAATTCTCAAAATATAAAGCCAACTAAATAGAATTTATTCTTCATGTTTGAATTGAAAACATAAATTATTTATAACGAAATTTTACCCGAACAGAAATTATATTGGTAGAAATGATTCAAATTCAAATTATCCGTTCTTTGTAAACAAAACTGAAAATCTAATCTATAATAATAAAAATTAGTATAAATAAAATCTGAGATAAAGCAACAACTGTACTTGAAGTATGTTTCCACAGTGATTAAGAAAGTCATAAAATGATAGAAAAAGAATACATTTCAATTAAAACATAAATACAATTTAATTAAAAATTATTGCAGTATTATATGGCAAAAAATGCATTTTGAATACAATTAAAGAGTAAACATTTGATAATTTGAATAAAAGATAGAAATAAGGGATAATGAAAGATGAACAGAAACAGAAAATAACAAAGGTAAGGAAAAAATATTCCAATAATAAAAATACATATATTGTTGCATTTCTTACACTTTCGTGGATTTGCAGTGATTAACGACAACCCGTCATGAAAAATGAAAACACAGTTTATTACCCAGTATTACTCAGGAAAGCTCTAAAAAGGCGTTTACAGTAGCCGGAAAACTACGACAAACACGCTAAAACAACCAGCAGCACAGCCTTCAGCCTATAATGGTGAAGACAGCTTCAGGGAAAAGCACTAGAGTAAAGCTCCCGACTCAGTTCGGTCGTTCTCGAAACTCAACGTACTCTCCAGACTCTCCACGCTACAACTCGCAATGCTCTGTACACAAACAGTCTACGAGCAACTCGACACTAGACTGCTACTCCGCATACAGGCAGGCTTTATATAGCTTTTCGCCTGTCTTCGAGAACATTCTGGGCCAAACCGATAAGAATTCGTTCTACAATGTTCTCCGTCTCTCTATGGCATATCTCCAATTTTTTCGCCAAAAGGACGATTTCGCGCCAAATTTAGCAACCCTGACTTTCCTTGCCATTTTGTGACAACCCTAAACTAAGCCATTTTTCCGCGGCTGGGCATTTCGTAACAATATAAATTAATTTAAAAATTGGATGCGCAGTCTCACATAAACAAAATAAAATTTGACTGTATAAATCAGAAAATGTTGATCGGTTGGATCAAAGACAACGACAAACGAATTGTAGAAGTCTGAATAGGGAAAAAACTAATAAACTGAAAAGGAAAATATTTCAATTTAAACAAAAATAAATTTAACTTAATTTTATAAGTATTCCAAAAAAGAAAATCTAAAATGATTCAGATTTTAAAGTCTTACCAAAGGATTTGTTAAGGTTTTGTATGCTCTCGCCCAGCATCGCAGGTTACCAACCTACTCTTGGACTAACTCCTCCTAACACAATTTTTTTGTGTTTTTATTTTTATTATTATACATCGCATTCTTCGCACTTGTCATATAAAATTCAAGAGCAAAATCACAAAATATTTAAATACGGCATATCTTTAGAATTCTAGTAGAGTGTTACAGGTTGCCATACACATTTTTAGGTTCACTATATTGTTTGTTTGAAGGCTAGTCCCCTAAAAGAGTTATCATAAAAATAATAACTCCAGTCAGTGTTTTTTAATAACGCCAGTCAGTGTCATTTCATAAAAATATTTACTCTTTCTATTTAGATATCTCATGATTTAGATCAATAAGATTAAAAAATAAACAGGAATACTTTTGGGGAACTGCATGTTTTTCTTCCCAGTCACTTTGTTGGCTACTTAATAATAGAAGATTAAATTTGAAAGTATTACGCTTTACTGAATAGCAACACGCTGATAAGTGAAAATATTAACATTTCTACTTAAGGCAGTGGCCACACATTGCTTACAAACAGTCGAATTTGTGGATTAAAACTGAAAGATAAATATCTGGCTCTTTTGATGATGCAGAGAATTACGTTTTCTGACATTGACAAGGCTTCAAAACTTTGGTGATTCGCTAAGGTACATATTCTTTTTTCTTTTTTTTTTTTTGCTTTCCTTGATGATGGATACGGTAAAGAACTTGAATCCAAAAGCTAGGATTGATATTTTTAGACACAATCTTCAGACTTCAGACTGATTCTATTGATTTAGAGGAACTCCGTGAAATCAAGAATGGACATTTATTAAATATTGTAAATAAATCCTTTTAGGAATAATGATCCTCACATACCTGAAGATTTAGCTTGTACCATCTCAAAAACTCATTCAAAGTGTTGACTTAAACTCACCCAATGCGCTAATCAGGAAACTGCTAAGACTAACCAATCTGAAAAATGAAAAGCGTCTAACCGCTCCTGTTAAAAATCTGAAACAGAATGGATTAACCCTCGAAAAACTCATAAACGTACTGTAAATGAAATTTCAGACCATGATTATGCCCATCAAAACAAGTTTATCACTCTATCTAATAACGATGAAGTTAGTAACTCCACTGAAAATCCCAATAACCAATCTATTACACCGTGTAAAAAGGCAGGGAGAATTCACCCTATAATTGTCGCCAACGTCGATCACTGGGCACCGATCAGAGATGATATACGTAAGCATGGAGTAGTAAAACTTGAAGGAAATTTGAAGGTGGAGATCTCCACATCAAAATTTTTACTCCTGATGACTATCGTGAAGTTATTGCTCTGCTAGACGAGCGTCAACTCTCTTACCATAACTTTCTTCTGGCACAAGATAAACCTATTCGTGCAGTAATAAAAAAACTCCCAATTCGCACTTCAGTTGCTGAAATTGAAGAAGCCCTAAAATAAAATGATATACCCGTTAAATCAGTAAAACAAATTACTAGGAAAATAGATGACGAAATTAAACCTTTACCGCTATTCTTAGTGGACAAATATTTAATTTAACCCATCTCACAGGACTTGCTATATTCGTTGAAAAATTTAAACCAATCCCAGGACAAAAGCAGTGTCGTAACGGACAACGATATGAACATATTAAATCGCACTGCCGCCATAAAAATCGCTGTTTAAAATGTGATGAAAGTCATAAACATCAAGCTGTAAGAAAGACAAGATACTTACCAGCGAGTGTTATTTATGTGAAGGATCCCACGTTGCATCCTATCGCGGGTGTGAGAAATACCCCAAAAATATATGCAAAATCACCAACACTCAGAGAAATTCACCGTCACCTTGGCATGACGAACAAAACTTTCCTTCACTACTTCGAAAGGAAACTTTAAAATCTCCAAAGACTCCTGCTCAATAGTCAGAAATTAGTTCCATCAAAGATGACTTACATTTATTCATTTCTGGATTAAAAATACCTTTCAAAAGGCTAAAACGCTTTCTGAAAGCTTTAAAAAATCAAAATCCATTTTGGACAAAATCCAAACTGGAATGGAAGCATTTGACATATTAATAAACACGAAATATGGTTTATAAAATTCTGCAAAGAACTTTACATATAACAGGTACCATTATATGTAGTTAATCATAAAATATCGCCTTTTTTAATGCGAATAACATTAAACATCAAGAGACTGAATTGCATCATTATTTAAATAAACATGATACTGACATAATGCTTGTTAATGAAACTCATTACCGTCGCTGTGATTGTTTTAGAATTGTTGGATATAAACTACATTGCAACGATTGTCTACGTATCAGAAGAGATACCCTTATTGTGGCTTAAGAATCATCTCAAATGGACTAAATATGAAACGCCCAGAAATACGTGCATTGAGCACACCGCGGTTATTATTTATAACTGAACTGGACCTGGACTGCTTAACTAACACAAATCTTCCGTTACTTATTGGTGCAGATCTAAATTCTAAACATCCATCTTGGAATTCACGTACAACCAACAATAATGGCACCTTACTCGATAATTATGCTCTTCACAATAATCTTACAGTACTCGAACCGGGAACTCCTACAAGATTTCATTATCCAGGCTCTTCGGAAGTTCTCGACATTGTTATCACTAAAAATATTATTCAAATTCCTTACCTTGAAGTCCTACAAAAAATTTCATTTGATCATTTACCAAAAATTTCAAACGTATTGTTAACTGGGAGAAATTTAATACTATTATTGAAATCCCAAATGCTCATCCTAATCTTGCCATCATTTCTGATACCTAAAATGAAATCGATAAAATCAACTTCAGAATTCAAAGTGCTCTACGAGAAGCTACTACTATTAAAGAAGATTGCTCTCAAAATTCACTTCCAGATTGCATTCAAGAAAAAATCAATCTATAAACTACTCAATGATTATAGATCAAGCAAATGGGAAGAACTCCTAGATAACATGGAATATGAACCTATTTTTATGTGGAAAATTACCAGAGCTCTTTAAAAGCCATTTGCGGATCGAATCGGACCTCTCAACAACCCCAACAGACTGGTTTGTTCTGAACAGGAAATGGCAGAAGTTTTAGCTCAACACCTTGAAAACACCTTTACTCCTAAACCCAGCTTCGAGCTTGAAATTGAACAAGACGTCCAAGAATTCAACGAGATTTTAATTTATCGCACTGACGTTAATTATTTATTACCTACCTCCTCTAAAGAAGTACAAAATATTATTAAGAGTCTCAAGATTAGAAAAGCAAAAAGATACGATTCAATCTCCAATAAATCTATCATAGAATTTCCCTGGCGTTACATCGTATTATTAACAAATCATTTTAATTCCTGCTTTCGTTTAAATTATTTTTCACATCAATGGAAGCATACTATAGTCATATACTGCCTCAAGCCAGGTAAAAATCCAATAGAAACACCAGTTTTAGCCCAAAAAGCCTACTTTCCTGCATCGGCAAACCTTTCGAAAAAAATATTCAAATTCGACTGATTGATCACCTACAAGAGAATAATATCATCGATTGTGAACAATATGGATTTCGCCCAGGACATAAGTAACACACACCAGCTTATTAATGTCACTGAATTTATTGCTGACCCTTTTATTAAGAAAAATACTGGTCCTGCATGCTTTTCAGACACAGAAAAGGCATTCGGCAGAGTATGTGCCGACGGCCTTCTCTTGAAAATGCAAAAAGCATGCATTTTCAAGAAATATCTATCTCAATCTCATCAAATTAATGTACTCCGAGTTAAAAAATCATATATTTCAAGTTAGAATTGGAAAATCTCTCTCCAACACAAAGGTCATTAAAGGTGGTGTCCCTCAAGGAAGCATTTTAGCGCCGATTCTATTTAACATCTTTAATATAAATGACATGCCGAAACCATTAAATGCAAATATCGCTAAACATGCTGACGATACTGTCGTTCTTACAAAGTTGCAAAGTCTTTAAAATCGTAACTCGCTAATGACAAACTAAAGTTTGCAGTTAATATCACTGATCATTTATTCAAGATCTGGAGAATTAAATTAAACCCAAATAAGTTTATTGTCACTGTTTTTAGCAGATGTAAAAAATACTCCTATCGACACTGATACTCAAATTAATAATGTGCATATCAGTTAACAACTCCATTAAATACCTAGGTGTGCTCTTTGAAGAACAACTACTGTTTAAAGAACAGACTATGAATGCGTTACGAAAAGTTAACGCAGTGATCATTACCTTTTATCCACTCCTAACGAGAAACTCGAAACTTCACATAAGAACAAAACGTACGCTTTATCTCATTATGATTCGATCCATTTTACTATACGT